>SMLS01071883.1:0-21529 GCA_004785975.1 Popillia japonica | reverse complement strand
TTGACTGGAACAGTGCGTAATAGACCTGAATCAGATACTGCGGCGATAACTTGTCCCTAAGTGATCTAATAAGAAAAGTCAGCTTAGACAATTTAGCACAAAGTAAATCAATGTGAGGTTCCCAAGTTAATTTGCAATGCATTGATGCACTCACTTGAATTGATTACCGTGGTGTCATCCGCAAAAAGAACGAAATCGGCACGAGGATCACAGAGAGGAAGGTCGTTCATGTAAATGAGAAATAAGCAGGGACCGAGGACAGAGCCCTGCGGTACGCCATACTTCAATTCACGCATGCCAGATCTACGTTCGCCAATCCTAACACATTGGAATCGATCGGTAAGAAATGAGTGAAGAAGCGCAATACTGTCAACCGTAAAGTTATAAAATCTTAATTTTTCAATAAGAATCTTGGGACTAACGCAGTCAAAAGCTTTCGTAAGATCGTAAAACATTGCCAGGGTGTGTTTATTGTTATTAAAATTTGCTAATATTTGATTTGTGAAGCTATTGATTGCTAATGTTGTGGATAATTTATTACGAAAGCCAAATTGCGAGGGGCTAAATAGCGAGTTTGACTCAAAGTAATGGTCTATTTGATTCTTAAGAACCTTTTCAAAAATTTTTGAAAAAGCTGGTGTTAGAGAAATAGGTCGATAACTGTTTGGATCCCTACTATCACCACTCTTGAAAATCGGAACAACAGCAGCTATTTTAAGAGATTTTGGGTAGTAGCCCTCTATAATACACTGATTTATTAATTTAGTTAGCGGATATAGAAGCAGACGGCGAGTAAAGATTGTTGAGAAGCGTTGTTGACGCTCTTGAACCAAATATAGCGTAAAGAAAACAACAATATTGGAAAATACTTAATCATATTTTATGTTCTAGAAATATTGATACGTCTAGAGCTATCATTTTTTCACAAAATAAAACGAATTCTGATAGAGAATCAAACCAAAATGGAAATTCTAAAAATCCAATAAAATATATCGATTCTACAAAATTTACTAATTTACTAAAAATAGATTTTAAAAAATTATCAAGAAAATGGAGAAAGAGAAAATATATTTAAAATTCTTAAACTAAAGATAAATAGAAAAAAAAGAGTCCTCCATGCTGCAATTCGTAATAACCTAACCGGTCATAAAACTCTCTCCGTACATTAGCCAGCATTTCAACAGGAATGGTGTAGCATGCCTTTCGTGGGGATTTTTTAAATAACCCCAGAAGAAGAAATCGTTTGGCGCTAAATCGGGGGATCGAAGTAGCCAAACTCTGTTACCCCAAGTACTAATGATATGT
This sequence comes from Popillia japonica, assembly GCA_004785975.1. NCBI lineage: Eukaryota > Metazoa > Arthropoda > Insecta > Coleoptera > Scarabaeidae > Popillia > Popillia japonica. The sequence goes on along the minus strand of SMLS01071883.1, from coordinate 20,224 downwards.
TCAGGAAAATTAACGTTAAGAAATTATTTAACTACCCTTGTGGTGTGAGCCGGACACACACCTTTTTGTAGCCAAATATGCACCAGATGGTCAGATATATTACGTACGGCAGAGATAACGTCGTCTTCAAAAAGTTGTAAGTATCTTTCGCCATTTAGATTAGGTACCGTTTATAAAAAAAAATGGTTCTACAATCTGATTACCCAGAACACCTGTCCAAATTTCTGTTTGCCAACCATGACAATTGTCAAATCTGGATCTCCTGGTCAATATACACATCAAGATAACGAATCAAGGCATCCATCAAGGGCCTCTTATGTAAGTACCAAACAACAATAAACCTTGGCTCAAATGTGAAGATTTATTACATGTATAGCCGTACAATAAATAAATAAACGTGAACAGCAACAAACGTCAGCTGCGGCAAACGTTAACAACGACAAACGACGACGGATGAACAACGGTGACAAACGTCAAGTTTCATAAACCTCAAATTTGACAAACGTCAACCATGACAAACGTCAACAATGACAAGCGTCACATTTAACATCTATGAAAAGCAGAAATAGGCAACAGAGATAAATAAAGTGTGACGTAAATGCGCTACAACATCGTTCCCAGTATCGAGTCTTATGGAACGCCTCTTTTAAACTGTAAGGGCTAGTTCATAGCTATCCGTTTGTCCGTCTGCGTTTATACGTTGACGGATGAAAATTTTTCTGCGGTTCATAGCGTTGCGTCTGTTGGTCAACGGACAAACGCAAACGGACAAACGGAGAGCTGAGAACTCCCCTTAATAGTCAAATTTGACAACCGACAACGGTTACAAATTCAAATCTGAAATTTTGGAATGAATTTGATCTTTATTCGAATTAGAGTGTTGTAATTGACATAGAAGTGGAAAAAATACCAGGAAAATAAAATATGGTAAGTAAAAAATAGTATATTATGACACTAGTGCATAATCAATGCATCAATCTAATTATGCACTGTGTCATACGATGCTTTTAGTATAAATGCAACAATAATTTTAACTAGAAGAAATCAAATCAATAATTTAAATACATTTTATCGAGTGAAATGTGTCTCTATATTATGTCATTTGACATTTCACTTAATTATTAAACATCATTGTTGTATTAATAATGTCGACAGAAATTCAAAAACTAGCTGCTGAAGCTGAATTAAGTTTAATACCTGCAAATTCCAAATAATAATTCAAATCTGTTACCAAGCAACCTTTATACGCACGCCGTACGATAAAGACCTGATTATGCACGCTTATGGGTGTGTTTTGATTGGTTTATGATGCATGCATAGTAAAAAGGTTATAAAAATACAAATACTAATCTGACAAATGTCAGTCGTGGCAAACGTCAACACTGATAAACCTCAAATCTGACAAACATCAACCATGTCACACGTCAACGATGTCAAACGTCAAAGATGACAAACGTCAACCGAACAAGGTCAAATAGGGAATAGGAATACATAAATTGCGACATAAATACGCTACAGTATCCGGCCCAGTGTTGATTCTTACGGAACGCCTGAGATAATATCTGATTTCTAAGGATTTGTTCCATTCACAAAACTATCGAATCTCTGATCTTTAAAATAGAATCTATTCATCTTCAGCACTTGCTCTGTTTCTTCCACAACTCACGCCTAAAATACATCCGTTGTGGAGGATTTTGTTACAAGCATTCTATTGAAAGCAGTGGTAACGAGATGCATGTTAAGTTCTGACATTGAGCACAAAAATGAAACTGTAACAGACAACCAACAACTGTTACAATTTCAAGTCTGACAAATGAAACGTCAAGGCTGATAAACCTCAAGTCTGACAAACGTCAATCATGTCAAATGTCAACGATGACAAACGTCAACCGTAACAAATAGAAATATGGAACAGGGATAAATAAATTTGGACGTAAATGCGCTACAATATCGGGCCCAGTGTCGAGTCTTATGGAACGCCTGATAGTATCTGTTTTCTAAGGATTTGTTCCATTCACAACGCTATCGAATCTCTGATCTTTAAAATAGAATCTATTCGTTCACTTGCTCTGTTTCTTCCACAGCAACACCGCACTCCCAGAACACGTCCTTTGTGGAGGATTTTGTCAAAAGCATTTTATTGAAGGCGGTGGTAACGAGATGCATGTTTAATTCTGACATTGAACACAAAAATTAAACTGTAACAACAGACAACCGACAACTGTTACAAATTTCAAGTCTGACAAACGTCAACCATGATGACAAACGTCAATCGTAACAAGCAGAAATTGGGAAAACTTTTTAAGATTGCAGCGCCCCTATCGGCACTGCTGTAAGCCTTTTATGTGGGATAACCTGCACTTTACAAGTGTAAAACTGTGTAAAACATGTGTAAAACCGTCAAACAATTTGAACGAATGGCCGCGTTCGTCAGATACAATCGCTAGGCAACTGTTGGCAACAATTCTGGTGAACGTTGACTTATGTCATTTTATGCTGCAAACGTGTTTAGCAAGCGGTCGCCATTTTTCCAAGCGTAAAAAAATTATGCTTATTGCTGCAAACGGTAATCAGTATTTGAAATTATGGTGGTAGCACGTGATCGGTCACCAGATACCTATACAACTATCAACATGTTTGTCAACCTAATCGCAAAACACGTTTGTCTGCTGTGGTCTGACGAACGCACCCAATCCCACATGAAAGTGTTCCACAAACGGCCACCAGATAACGTATTGCTTAGGAAGTATTCCCAATAGGGAAGAAAGATAAATAAGTTGTGACGTAAATGCGCTACAATATCGGTCACAGTGTCGGTCTTACGGAACGCCTGATAGTATCTGTTTTCTAAGGATTTGTTCCATTCACAACGCTATCGAATCTCTGATCTTTAAAATAGAAACTAGAATTCGTTTTCAGCACTTGCTCTGTTTCTTCCACAACAACACCTCACTCCCAGAGCACATCTTTTGTGGAGGATTTTGTCAAAAGCATACTATTGAAGGCGGTGGTAACGAGATTCATATTTAGTTCTGACATTGAGCACAAAAATTAAACTGTAATAGTTTCATTTCATTATATGTAATTGTATATCAATTGGCAATATAACCATATCTTTACTATTAATATAATCCAATTAATTATTATCTTAATATCCCCTTTCGGCTGAAGATTATCTCGAGTGATAAATAGAAAATGGGCAGGCTATCTATTAAATCAGCATACAACTAGGATTAATTACAGTAACGGACGCAATGGAACGGAATGAGTTACAGCTAATATAATATCTCGACGAATAATATCAGCCTGTCCAGGTTTCCCGCATTCAGCCGCTACCACCGCCACCGGCTGCCGTTTAACCCGAACTGCCGCTGCCGTTAATATTAGTAATAGTTTTCGCCCCCAACCTATTCATTTCGTTGCGCTCACTTAAATTTTAATGCGGACACACAGATGTTAAGTACTACTATGTGGAAATAATATTGGTCGCCGGAGTTCGAGCCAACTTCGGAAATTAAATTTTAAACATTGCCGCCGCTGCGCCCTCGTATTTTTGGTCTGGTAATTGGCCCCGAAGAGACCCCTACAGAGTTCGAGAAGCGAATCTTTTCGGTACGTCTGCGGTCGTTGGAAACCTGTTTAAAATATTCGTTATGTAGGCGATCCTTTGACCATTCTACTCCAAACTCCGCAAGTAGGAGGTTAGGATGGGTATAATCGCTTTCAAAATTAATGTCTTCCGCAATTTATATACTCACATCGATAAGATATTTAATTTGTATTGCTATAAAACACGCTAATACAGTAGATTTTGATTTAAATCTAGATTTACATTATTTCCTCCTCAAGGAAATTATCTCCTTGCATCTGCTGTATTAATTTAGACAGAATGCCATTGTGGCTGTTCCTAAAACTATTTTTTTAACTCCCTAAAACGTTACACGACTAATTAAAGCACCCGCTAACAATGCAGAATCACAGACATCTCCTCCAACCGAAGCTATGTTTAAAATGTGGCGAAACAATTCGGGCGCGCTTCTAAACCCTTATTCATCCTACACATACACAAACCAGCTCTCACCGAATTATTTACGCTTTTGCGAACGAACCGATACCACCGTAGTAGACGTAGTTGTTGTCAGCGCCAACGCACAAAAACAGCTCCGTCTCGGTTCTAATATCTGACGCAAGCAAGGGCTGGTCTGGTTGACTTGTCGTATATGCATGAGTGAAGGATTTACGTCACAAGTTTGAACTTGTTATCGCGAAACATGTGCGTGCGAAACGCTGAATTACCAGAACTAACGATTGCCACACGCAGTACTACGTAAGTTGTCGTACGTCAACAACACTAAGTTCAACAGTTTCTCGAAAGGGATCGTGGAGGTGAATATGTAACGGCGGTAGTTTAGGGGTGAAACAGTGTTGGGTTGAGGTCGTGATGGGATATAGATTAAGCTAAGGGTTGTTTTCGCGGTCTTTTTGTTTACCTAAGTATTACAGAGGTTGTTCATAATACCGGGGTTGTATCAGTTGCAGTTTCGAGACATACAGGAATAAAAATTTATTATTAAAGTGGATTTGTGGTGTAAATTGTAAATATATCAAACAGAGTACATTCTACTTCCAGTTTTCTATACAAGATATGAAAATTTTCATTTCCAGGTTATGCAACTGCAATTTAGATTTTTTTCTGTTTGTGATAGCTTCCATTAAGGATCACCTGCAGTAATCATTATCTTATATATCAGGAAATTGTTGCAGGTAGGTGTAGTATTGTCCGAAAACAAGTTGGAAAGTTGGTCAACCGCATACAAAATAGCAATAGAGAATCAGACTCAAATTGAACAAATTGATAAAAATCTTGGAAAAGTAAAATCGAAATAGGGGGTCGGATAAAGCGATGATACCTTCGTCGAATGGCCATGTGGCGTGCGAATTAGGAGGGCACCTACATCGCCTTTGCAATATAGAGGATTTTACAATGCTCGCCATGGAAGTGCAAACTTAGGATAAGATATCCGACATATCCGATTTTCCGACAAAAAAGAATCATTTGTTTTCACATTTAGATTTTCAGGTTTCACGTCATCCCTAAACCTGATCCGTACCAAGTGTGCAAATCAATCAATCAATCAATCAAGTTTTCTTCAAGCTCGATCAACTCCATTTGCAAGTGTATTTCGTACTTTCGCTAGGATATCGTTTGTCGAAGTTATCACTTTAGTAGCTAAAATACAACTAAACTAGAGTTCGGGCCATCAACCCGCTTATATAGGCAAAATGAAGGAATGATCTAGAATCGTCTAGAATCGTCTAGAACATTTGACAAGCAATAATCTTTTGTTGCGCTGGCAATAAGGCTTTGATGTTTGCCGTCTCATTCTTTGATGATCTCACTCGGCTTGCTCGTTCACTTGATTCCGCAGGAGCAAGCGGCAAACCACGTATCACTCGATCATCCTCATTTGAAATGAGTATGAGTAAACAGTAAAATTTTTTTTTATTGGGTTTTTCAAAGTGTCTCGCGAGCCGGTTGTTGCGTACATATAACCTACTTGTAAAGTCAATTTTATCCAAAAAACAGGAGTTCAAACTACCTAAATAGTGTTCTCATACTCTATTGATTCCGTGCTATGAAACAAACCAGCATCACTCCCGAAGGTTCTTCATGAGAACTTGTTTGCTGTCACCACGAAAATTACCAAACCAATAGTATACATTTGAATATCGTTCCTGCTAGCGCAAACGAAATCTGTTTATACGTATGAATCAATGGGTATATTCAATAATCTCTCTCCTATTTGCATTTCCAAATTTGAACGCTTTGAGCGAAGCAAAAATTTATCTATGCAGCATGTCAGGTGTTTTCAAAAACGAATATGTAAATGTCTGGAAATGGACTGTTTGTACTATAAATTACATTTTAAGCTTCTGAATACTTGTAAAGATATTCTTCATTATTATTCTTATACATAATTCTAAATCATCTGATATTTTTAAATACCACAGGCATCTAAAAATTAAAAAAACACCAAATCGTACAAAACACTATTATTTGGCATATTCTGTAACAATACAAAAACTTTGGTATTGATACCATTCGATAATTAAAAAGTACATTTCCTGGTAAGTTAAAAAATATTGCGTCCTATTTAAATTAATCAAGTTATAGATACTTAAAGTTCTTACTTGATCACTTTTAATTTTTGGACACCCTGTAGAAGATGGCAACTTTATTATACTCGTAATTGGAATATAAAATATGATCTATTGGTACACTTCATTGTAAATTTCGCTTCCATCACTAAAATACTTCATAAGTAGGTATTTAAAATGTGCAAATAAGGTTAGATTTGGAGAAAATTCAAATTACCGCAAAAACCTTAAGGTTTAGGCATTATAAACCTTATTAGAACAACCACTTATTTTGATCGTAGAATCCAAAAATGCAATAACATTCATAGTGTTCCATTTAAGAAATCACAACTTTGATACTTTTAGAGCTTTTAGGACACCCTGTATAATATGAAAATAATTTTAAAATGTGCCCGTAATAAATGTGCATATATCCCAAAAACGAAACTTTTTGAAAGTCACGTATTTTCGCCACAATATTCCGTGCCGCATAGCATGATTAGATTAGATTAGATTAGAATAGGGGTGGCCGTACGGGCCTCTTTCACCGCGACCTTCCCGGTCTATTGTGATCCCCAGCAATCCTAGAAGGCGCCCTCTAACTTTGCCCTCTTTATGAGGCTTAACGTCCTTGAGAGCGGCTCCTGTATGTAGCTCTGTGCTGTGGGATATTCTATGCCCAAAGTAAGAAACCTTATCCTTGCCAGGCCTACGCAGTGGCACAGGATGTGGACCGGGGTTTCTTCGTCTTCCCTGCAGAATCTGCACATGGCGTCCTCCGCTAAGCCTATGTTGTACATATGCCTATTCAGTCTACAGTGACCTGTCAACAGACCTGCTAACAATTTGACAGTCTTCCTGTCTTTATCTAGCAGGTCTCTAGTGAATTCAGGCTTCTGTTCTTTTAGGAACTCCTTTGCCTGTCTTTGCCCAGGTGATTTTAGCCACCAATCCCTGGACCTACTGTGAATCCATTCGTTGATGGATTTACTGATTTGTGATTTGGTAGTGCCGAAGGATGGGGCGGGCCCGACGAATTGCCTCGACGAACCTTGTCTGGCCAGGTCGTCTGCCGCCTCATTACCCTTCACACCCTCGTGGCTGGGAACCCAGGCCAGAGTTAGCTTCCTTTGGGAACCCACCTCGTTTAGGGCATTAACGCAGTCCCAAACCAGTTTGGAGTCAACACTTGCTGAACTAATAGCTTTAAGTGTTGCTTGGCTGTCCGAGAAGATGGCGACGCTTTTTCCGAGCTCGGTCCATCTATCCACTTCTCCAACGCAATGATGGATTGCTGCTACCTCAGCTTGGAATACCGTTGTGTCCTTGCTGAAGCGCCGCCGCATAGCATGAATAACCCTGTATATACAGGGTTTAGCAATAGTGAAATATTCTGCTATATCTCGCCTGATATACAAAATAAATGCTTATTTATCCCAAACCAACAGTAACTAAATTTTTAAATAGAACATACTATGTATATATCATTGCATTTTTTTAATTGTCTCTGCAATTTTAAGGCAACACTGTGTATAGAATGACGTACATATACTTTAGTTCTATTACATAATACAAATTACGAAAAAATGTAACATATAAACTTGAATGCTACTTTTGTGTTTAAACATTTGCTTTATTTGCTATAGGTGCAAAGCAAACAATCAATTACTCCCGCCCCAAACAACTCTTACTAATGTTCAGAAACAAGCTGTATGGCAATGTATTAAAATATACAACCACTTGCCACAGACCCTAAAGCAAATGCCATCAGTACAGTTCAAGTCGAATCTTAAAAAATATCTTACTGACAAAACATTTTACACGATAGAGGATTTTTTTGGGGTACCGTGTATAATGTAGTACTTTCTTTTATCTATACATACATGTCTGTACGTTTATTTGTATGAAATGTGTTATGTTTGTTTGTAGTCTATATATGTATCTATTGACGTATTCTACACTTTATTGTACTATGGAATAACAAGGGAGATATACATACATATGTATGTCTGTCACACTATTGTTACACACTATAATATTTATATGCGCAGCAACATCAGAGTAGGAAAACAAGCATATCGAATCAAATTATATTAGTCTCGTGAATAAAAGGTCCAATTAAAAAAGGTACACTTACAACCATTGATTTATTAATTACACAAATAATTTCCAGCATTTAACATGGTACTGCATTTTACATACAAATTCGTTTAATATTAATATAATACCGACATCACATAAATTCTATATTTGATACGAATCCTCGAAACCGATATAGGTAACCCCAGCGTATATTTTATTGAAGCAGAAATATATGTATCCCGAATATGATTAATGCCAACATAAATTTTCGTCTTAACGAGAATTTACTTATCAATACGTAGGCGTAGGTGGAGGTTTCGGGAAATTTGCAATACATAAAAAAACGTTTTCCTCTCGAGTAATTGGACTACCAGTTCCCTCGCCGATTTCTCTGTCTTTTCGATAGACGGAGAAAACACGTTACCATGTACGAAATCAATTTAGAACGATATTAAATTACTCAGAAGGCGCAACATGGTAACTTCTCCCGCCCGAAATTTTAACAAAATAAAAGCAAAACAATGGAACGAAGCGCTTACTCATAAAAGGCATCTGTAGATGTCGCTCTTGTCGTTCTTATCCTAGCTTGCCGCGCCAACTTTTTCCGCCTCCTTCTCCTGTTCGTTTCCTCAACGCCTGGAACTCAGGAGTTCGGGGCGCGCGTTCCTCTTTTTCTCGCTTTTATTTCGAATAAACAAAAAAGGCCGACTTAATGCAATTTTTATCCTCGCGATTAACCCATTTGACGGGATGGTGTAACGCTGAATGTAGATTTTCCCTTTTCTCTTCCAAGTTGGTCGCGCGATCCGGTATTTCGCGAAACAAAAGCCGTTTAGAGCTTTTTATTGTCTACTTTATGCAATTGTTTCTCGGTAAACTCGTTTGGAACAAGGGGGCTGTGTTGTTATATTTAGGTGGCGCTCTACCAAATTAAATTACGCCACCGATTTTTAAGTATTTCCGCGATTTTGAATCTGATACCGTTTAAATGAGTAGAGCATATAAATCAACGTTAAAGTTGCTTTATTTCGCCCTTAAGGATTTTATTAACGTTTCCTTAACTTTAAGTGGTACATTTCCTTTTGAATAGAATTTCAAAAATAATTGTGTCGAAGCTTCACGTACCATTCAATTTCAATTGGTGATATTTATTTAATGCGATTGGATTTATTTCTATTGAAGTTGTAAAATTAATGAACTAAATTAATAGAAATATGAGATTGAAAAAAAATGGCAGAATGCCTCTAACTCTCTCTAGCGCCTTAACAAAATCAGTACTAACTTAAAAAGTGTTGAGATATCTTAGTGTTAGTGTCTAAAGGTTTATCCTTTGGCAGTAGGAGACCTCTACCACACAAAACATCAAGCACCAAATTAAAGTTTTATTCAAATAATACCTATTAAGACAATTTCTGTAATGTTGATTATCATAGATTCTATTTTGAACCATAACCATATCATTTTGCTATTGAAAGCTTCGTGCCACGTGCCTAACAACGACCAGATTGACAAAATACATTGAAAAAAGTTTTGGAACAAACAAACCTGGGAAGAAAATGTCTAACGAGAAATTTCTTGAAACCAGACATGCAACTAATATTAAAATCTAGTGAAATCAACCACCATCACCAACTACTATCCAACATGAATACTGTTTTTAGCAACATTTGCCAATTAATTCAACTAAACCAGATATACGAAAGCCCACTACTTCAATACCCTCATAAAATAAACGTCAAACACTCCCAACCATTTGATAAACCCCATACAGTGGTATTCTGGTGTGAGTGGAACTATGCCATTAGAGCATCCACCGAATATCAAATAAGAAGCAAGAACCTGACGGAAATAAGAGCTCTATGAATAGGTATCACACTTTCGTACACCTCGCTTGTTGCATAGAACATGAAAAGTAACTTAATAAGTAGTATTCATATTGGATAGTTTCTACTACCCTGCTGAAAGGAGACTGACAAAAGGGAAGTGCATGTACATTTTATCAACAAGACCAAATACACACACTCAAGCACACACACACAACGACAATAATTTGAAACCACTCACAAGGGAACACCGGCGGGTGTCCCCCTCCGAATAATAAGGCTTCAAAATTAATAAACTTGTCTACTGATATAAATCAAATGAACTATAACAGATATAATTTTCTTTGCTTAACATAATTTCCAGCATAATACATGGTCCCAAGGTAGATATCTTCACAAAAAGCTAATAATGGGGGATGGGGTACCCCTTACCCCCCATTGTTTCAATAATTAATGTTTTCATTATTCATCAGAAAAAGATCGCTTTTACATAGAAAACGGTGATGTATAATAATAATAGTAATAAGAACAATAATAATAATAATAATAATAATAATAATAATAATGCCTTTATTTCCATCTACAAATATTTATATATAACAAAAAAAATAATAATAAAATAAAGAATAAAGTAATGTAAATCTTAAGGGGCAGTTTAGATAAGCAGCATGTGTTGCTACTTCCTGCTTTTACACTGAACCCTTACATTAAAACAGTAATATCATCAATCAATTAATGCCACCACTTACTGCCACCACTATTTTTAGTATTAAATGAATCTACGAATACGTTTGGACCTCGAGTTGCGCAATCATTGTTTCGACCTGTAAATGTGCATATTTTTTCTTCGGTATCTGGTAAGCTCACTTCAAATTATTTCAAAAGCTGGCTAACGGATGTTTTTCTCTCGAATATCGGGCCAAAGAGTGTTCTTTTGATTGATTCTTGGAGTGGGCATTGTGTTGCTGAACTTCAGCAATTAGTGCCAAAAGACAAAACTTTGAACATTTTAAATATACTAAAAAAAAACGACAGCGATGGTACAACCTCTACATAGATGTATATGGTTTTAGAGTGTGGAAAAATGTTCTTAGAAGTTTTTCCTATAGTGATTCTTATGAAGTATGACATAGATTTACATTAGAGAAATAATATTATTACGTTGCAATCCCTAACCCATAATCAGTTTTCTTCCCGAAAATTTTTCGACGTATTCAAATACTCGTGGTATAAGAGTGGATACGTTGAGGAAAGGCCCTCTACAAATCCTGTAGAGTTTTGTTTTGACAAAGATGCGCAGTCTACACCCTTGTGTAGTATTTGCAATAAACCAGCTATTGTGCAGTTTTCATGGTGCAAACAAAATCTGTGTTTTCAACACTTTTACACAGACTTTCACTACTGTAATACTTACATAGCTTAATTACTATATGTATATTAATCTTGTTCGCTATTTCAATACATACATATATACCAATAATCGCATTACAGTATGTTATGTATTTTAACATTTATAAACATTACAATGTTTTCCTAATTCTGCTCTATTGTTTCCGAAATGTTATAATCGTTACAAACAGATTAGTTATATTTATATTAACTTGAAACGTTGCAAGTAACATGTTCAAACGCATTTGCTAAATTTACGACCGCCATTGTGCCAAACTATAGGTACTGACCTACACTGCACGAAAAACGACTTCTAATATTCTCATTTGGAATAGTCGTCTTATATACCTATTTATAATGCAAATTACCAATTATATCTGAAGTGACTGAATATTTAAGCAAACTCATGTATGCGTAGATAAGTGCATATCAAATTCATGACAATAGACACGTACATATATTTATTTTGAGTTATTATTACTAATTTTAATTTTCTAAATTTATTATACATCATCGTTTTCTATGTAAAAGCGATCTTTTTTTGATGAATAATGAAAAAATTAATTATTAAAAAAATGGGAGGTATGGGGTACCCTGCCCCCGTTATTAGCTTTTTGTGAAAATATCTACCTTGGAACCATGTATTAGCTGGAAATTATGCTAAGTAAAGAAAATTATATCTGTCATAGTTCATTTGCTTTATATCAATAGACAAGTTTATTAATTTTGAAGCTTTATTTTTCTATTTTTACAATTATTAATTTTCTGAACTTGTTATACATCATCGTATTCTATATAAAAGCGGCCTTCTTTTGATGAATAAGAACAAGAAAAAATGTTTAAAAAATGGGGGGAAGGAGGGATATGGGTTACCCCGTCCCCCGTTATTAACTTTTTGCGAATACGGACGACGCCAGCCGTAGGGCATTGCAATATGCTCTAAATTATGTTAAGAAGAAAATTTAATATCTGTTATAGTTTAGGAAATATTTGCAAAAATTGAAAAATCGTCCAAACTTTAGAGGGGGCTGTACCCCAAAATCGTGCGGATAAGCAGATAAAAAAATACGTGTCTCTTATTTTGAGGTACTCTTTCGATCTGTAAAGTTTCATCGAAATCGGAGGGGGACACCCGCCGGTGTTCCCTTGTCAGTGCTTTCTCTAGTTGCTGGTCAATATTTTTATTAGCTTTTCCTCTAAAATTCGTTCGTATATATTTAGCATAATACTAAGCAGTGTTATTCCCCTGTAGTTGCTACATTCCCTAATGTCTCCTTTTTTTGCAAATGTAATACAATTCCTATTTCCCAATAATTTGGAATTCTCCCATGGTTCCTGATCTTATTTAATAATTGTTTTAATTCCGTCCAAGTTTTGTGCTTTTTCCGTTGTTATTCCGTCACTCTTATACCTCACATTTTATAATTATAGTTACTAAGTTGACATTCACAGTTTGCACGAAATTCGAGCATATTTCTGCGGGTACATTGTGTAGTATGTATATGGGGTTGCATTTGCAGTTGGTAAACATTTTCCGTGTACGATATCGTAGATATGTTGTATACACGATACGGATTCGCTAACTCAGTCAATGGTCATTACATTTTCCAATCGACTACCTTCAGTTGTGGTGCTCATATGTATTACATGCATACGTCCTATGTATATCATATAACATACAAACTTTGTGTTTGCGGCATGGCTTTGATTGTAGGGCACTTGTAGTAAACAGTGATTGGTGATAATTACTGTAACGTAACACATATGTTAAGGAATGTTATGCAGTTTTGCTTTAACTTTGGATTTTGAAACTATGCTGCAAATGCTATAAATAAATACACGAATTGGGAACTCAGATGTTCCTACGTAATCTTCGAATCTTATAAATCATATCATAAGTGACGTTTATATTACAATAGATGCATAGATATAAGACAAAACCTAAATGAAAATATCATTATTTTAATATTTTATAAGACACTTAACGTACGATCGTAAATTTCATCGTAGCGCTTCCAACTCCCCGAACTCAATCTTGCCATCTCGCTTCCTCACTCACCCCATGCATCTCCCTCTAACATCATCATTTTTTTTTGTTTCACGTCCTTTGTCCACTGTTCGTGTTTTATCGCGCACGGTGGTAATAAATCAGCTTGCAAACGGGCTGCAAAATGTATTTATGAAAATGAATTATAACCTTACAAAGTACCTTACCAAAGAAATAACTCAAATGTCAGTTAGCAGTGCGCCTTTCCAACAAAACCCGAACCCTCCGCCAATTCATTCCCGGTTTACAACGTCGAGTCAGGCAGCTAGGCTTACTAACCTCATATATGTATGGTATTTTCTCTAATATACGTGCACGGAAGATACAGCGGTTATAAAATTTATTTATTGTATTCGCATTATTCGGCTAAAATAAAAAGGAAATTGTTTTAGACGATAAAAATACATTACGCGCTTGACTGCAACGCCATCTAATAAGAAATGAAGGAACGACGGGAAAAAACGGTTTCTCCGGTTTGTTCTCGTTTAAGGGAAGCTTTAGGAAAACTCCGTATAACGGAAGCATCCCCCCGAACAATATTTCTTTGTTAAGAGTTTTCTTATCTGCTTTCGCATGTAATATTTTTATTAGAGTTAAACGAGTTTCCTCAAATGTAAATTGAGGTTAGATTTATGTACTCGGATATTAAGTCGGTGAGTCGTTTATATTTCTTAAGAATCTTATATATTTAGATGTATATAGTAGTTGATATAAAGGAGTGAGTTCTTGTCATTTTTCTGTTTAAAAATAGGACTCAACAACTAATTTATGGTTTATAGTTATAGTAATGCTTTTCTTGTATTGTATTGTATTGTACTCTGATGACAGGCCATATGCAGGAGCTGCAGGTAAAGGATTCACTTACATATGTGGATGATGATTTGAAGAAACATAAATTGATACAGCGTGTGGTCAGCCAATTCCTCGGATGATAATCCTATCGGAGATGTCTACCTCGTTCAGGTAGAGAATTTTTAATAATTTGGTTCAAACCATGTTAGGGTGTCAAGCCATGTTGGCCATTTCTAGCTTTTAGACGCTTTATTAATGTTTATCAGCACGACTATACAAAACTACTGGACAGTTCTTAGATCGTATAATAACGTAGATGATATGTGTAACTGTTTTTACTCTATGCTTTACCGCTTATTTGATACATACGTTCCGCTTTTTTGTAGGGTTAACAGAGATCCGAATAATTACCCAAATTGGTACTCAAATGAAATTATTAAAGGCATAAGTTAAAAAATAAGTTACATTAAAAGTTTAAGAGATCAAGGAATGGGACAGATTTATGGAACTTCAGACGGCAGCGTACATTAATTAATCCGAAATAAAGCGAGCTTATTCAAAGTACCTACATATATCGAGTGGAGAGCTCAATTACTGCCAATCCCAGATTTTTTTGGTCGTTCGTGAGTGCGCGCAGGAATATCAGCAGAATTCGTGACATTATGCACAAAAGCGAATTTCAATTTACGAAATCAGATTCAATCGTAGATGCCTTTGGAGATTTTTTCTGTGGGGTATTCCAGGATTCCACTGATTTCGTTCAGAGCCACGATTCCACTTCTGGTCACCCTACTTTATTCGATGTTGCCAATTTTTCTGAAAACGATTTACTTTCAGCTCTGAAGAACCTTCAGAATAAGTATATATCCGGCCCGGATCAGCTACCTAGTTTTCTATTAAGGGACTGCGCTCATGTATTTGCTCAACCATTGCATACTATTTTTAGTTCTATTTTCCGTACCCGCACATTTCCTGCTGGCAGGAAAATAGCTCACATCTGTCCGATTTTCAAAACTGGCGATGTTTCAGATATTATTAATTATAGACCAGTATCAGTTTTATCAAATGTTTCAAAAGTGTTTGAAACTATTTTATATAAGGAAAGGTCGTGGCTTCTCACTAAGTCACTGTATTCGTTTAGCGAATTTTTTGATTTAGAAAGAAGATAATTTCAGTTTAAGTTAGTCTTTATGTATTAATTTAGTTTTACCTTCTGTTTTTATTATTTTTCTTCTTGTATATATTTCTATTATTACTCATATCATTTTCTTCTTGTTTCTGACGAATTTTATACCTTGTATTTGGTCTCTGAAATAAATAAATATTATTATTATATTATTATTATTATTATTATTATTATTATTCTTTAGATAAAGAAATGTACCGGAAGGGGCTGGCGCAAGTCAGCTGGTATCAGAACCAACAGCAACACCGCTCATGGCTAAAGAAAGACAGCGTAAGTACAAGAAGAAGCGGGATCCTAGAGTTATTGGAATCTGGGATGAGAGAGAAAACACTGTTATTATGTGGCAAACGCTCTGGCAAGCAGATTTAAGAGCCTGTTGGACTGCGAGGTTCATCTCTCAAATTCGGGCTCGGCTAGACAGACGCCATGGGGAAGTCGACTTTTTTCCAACACAATTTCTGACTGGTCATGGATATTTCAGAGATTATTTATACCGTATGAAAAAAATTGATACTGATATTTGTGTTGTTGTGTATTGTCCTGACGAAATAGACGATGTCTATCACACGTTTTTTGTTTGTAATCGTTGGATAGAATGGAGAAATGCGTTGAATAACGAAATAGGCGAAATTTTACCTGACTCAATTATACAGAAAATGGTAGAATTTGAGCATGTATGGGATTTGGTGTCATGTTTTATTAGAAATGTTCTACGATCTAAGAAACAGGATATGAATTAAATCGTGGTGGAAGAAAATTGTTTTAATTGATATTTTATAGATCTTGCATCAGGAGGGGGGTAAACTTCAAGCCATAACGACAACAAAATTGAAGAAATGTGATAAACGGTTCCAATTTGTTGTTTAGAGGAGTAGGGGGTGTTTTAGTTGATAGGCCTCTTCTAGAGAAGCGGGAGTCCAGCACAATGTGCGTAACAGCATTTCAGCTCCATAAAAAAAAAGTTGAGAGTTAGTTTCCCATACTTCTGCCCGCAGTATTCCAACTTTTTATAATAATGTTTATAATAATCAGGCACGAACTAACTTGTTGCTGAAATCACCAATCAACCATATGTGTAGTTTGTACAGCTCCATTAGCGCTGTTTGCGATATATTTTGAGGCTCGCTCAAGGAATTGTTGAGTTACAGTAAAGATTTATAATAGGATCTTTAAGTGCATACTTCTGAAATATTTGTTTGAGTATTGTATTCTTAGTATATTCGCTTATTTTGTTTATTTTATATTATGGTTTATAGTATTGTTTCTTGTTGTCCAGTAATTAGTATGTAAAGTACTGTTGGACAATAAATATCTATTATTATTATTAATAATAATAAGAATAATAAATAATTATTTTCCCAGAATGCTAAAAAATTCTTATCCTAGAAGTAAAACGCTATTTATTTTTATATTTGCAACACTTTCCAATCAAAATAATAAATATCGACTAATTCTTTATAATGCTATTTGTCCAGAATCTATTAAAACTATAAGAATCAGATAATAACATACGTCACGTTCGCCAGGAATTTATTGATTACCTATATAGAGAAACAACACAATCGATAAAAACAAGCATAATCTAATTCCTATCGAAAATCTTTTGAGTAAATAAACACAAATAGACAAAATGTCTTTCCTACAAACTGCATTAACTTCAAGGTAAAAGTGATAAAATTCCACTTACTACAACTTTATAAAAACTAAACGTTTATCAATCATTACCTTGTGCAGTCTTACTTACTTCTTATCTTTGAAAAGACGCCACTAGGTTTCTACAAATAGTTTATATCTATTACTTACTATTTTTACTTTGTCATCTTTACCTTTTATTATATTAGTGTAGGTATTTTCCTGTACTGCCTGAAAAATTGTGCGCTTGCATAGTGTGGACTGTGATTTTGTGATTGTGGAAAAACAAAACAAAAAGCACAATGTAGAAATTCTAAGTTTGATTGCACCTTCATTGTGATGAATTATGACATGACGTCATAGAAAGCGAACAGTTTTGCGAGATTTTGTTGGCTGGAGATGATGTAATTTGTATAAATGTTTCTGAACATTTTTAGGCAACTAATCGTTTAACTAATACTTTGGTTAGCAAACATTATAACTAATTTTGGAGTATTTATTTGAACTATACACAATTACGAAGAGATTTGCTAGAAATGTCGACAGATGTAATAGGAACTTTGAGCGAGATCGTCGAAATGTTTCTTTTGAGGAAGCTATCACCACCCGTCTCCCATAAAGCTTATCCCAAAAAAAAACAAATAAACCACTCGAACAAATATCATGTCCCACTATGATCAAACAATATAAAAACATATGAGCTTGGGGGATTTGACATGTGAAAAATCACCCAACAAGATTGGAAAACTTCAATTCCGAAGCTTGTACTACAAGCTTCAGGATGTATCACAATGCAATAAATTGTAGTGTCATATTCTTCTAAATGGGAAAAAAGATAAGTCGTCAAAGACACATCGAATGGTTACCTGAATCAGCAGATGTAATTTCTCCATATTTTGATTTCGGGAATATATCTATTTAGGCATTAGACATGACTTTCTGTAATCAGTTTACATTGTTCTGTTTCGAAATGCAAATAAATGCTTATCGAATAACATTTGCTGATTCTTATCTGTGATAAGTGCGGGTATTGAACTGGCGAACGCTTTTACTTTTATCCATCTTCAAGAGAATTTTTGTTAATTTCTGGAATAAGTGTGTGACTGCATTTTAGAGATGCAATTAATGCTTATAACTGGCGCATCGTTAAGAACTGTTGCGGCCTACATCAATATGAGCCACGATGTGATCAGAATAGTTCGAATGCGTTTTAATGATATTGGACCTGTCCAACATAAACACGGCGGAGGGAGAAATTGTAGAACAGTAATGGAGGACCGTTTTATTACGCTTTAATGTCTAATGAATAGATTTTCTACAGGAAAATGGATTCAAAATCAGTTATTGAATGCAACAGGTATTCAAATATCCACTGAAACAGTAAGAATAAGGCTCCAATCGGGACATTTAAGGAGAAAATCTTCTAAAAACTATTGATTATTGACCAGAGCCCACAAAAGAAGAAGGCTAGAGTGAGCACATCAACATTGGAGTCGGTGTTTATTCAGTGACAGGACCAGAGTGCATTTCCATAGCTAGGATGGGAGAGTTAAAGTTTAGAGAAACAGAAGAGAACAATATATTTGCAACAGCATGACTTACCATCAAGCCTATGGAGGTGGTTCAATTACATTACAGGGATTCAAGTATCCACTCAAACAGTAAGAAGACCCCAAGCGGTAAATTTAAGGAGCAGATCTTCTAAAAACTGTCGATTATTGTTCAGACCTCCCAAAGGAAGAAGTCTAGAGTGACTACATCAACATGGAGATTAGAATGTTGAAGATTGGAGTCGGTGTTTATTCAGTGACAGGACCAGAGTGCTTTCCATACCTAGGATGGAAGAGTTGAAGTTTAGAGAAATAGAGGAGAACAATATATTGACAACAGCATGACTTACCATCAAGCTTATTGAGGTGGTTCAATTACATTACAGGGATTCAAGCATCCACTCAAACACTAAGAAGAAGACTCCAAGCGGTAAATTTAAGGAGCAGATCTTCTAAAAACTGTCGATTAGTGACGAGAGCCCGCAAAATAAGAAGGCTAAAGTGAGGACATCAACATGGAGATTGGATTGTTGAAGATTGGAGTGGGTGTTTATTCATTGACACGACTAGAGTGCGTCTCCATAGCTCAATTGGAAGAGTTCAAGTTTAGAGAAACAGAGGAGAACAATTTATTGAGAACAGCAAAAATCTAAACATCACACAGGCTTGAAGCTTTTCAGAGTCTAGACTTTTAAAACTTTATAATGTATTAATCCGCTATTACATCGTTCAGACAAAGTACTTCCTAAAGCTATACGTCACTGTCTGAAGCAACAATGTGTAGCACTATCTCGTCGAAAACACAATCTCTATCATAATAGAACATTTTGCATTCAACTATCGATGCATATTACGTATCTCGTCTATCCATTAACCGCGTAATTACACACGAATTATCAAATCCAATTACGTGAGTCATCAGAATGATTTAATATAAATCACCGCATACAATTTGCATAGACGTGGCGCGCACATAACGCGGGAGGGAATATGAGGAACATCCGAATTAATTTTTGTTCCGTATTAAATACATATACATATTTAGAACGTGCTCGACTGCCTGCCTGCCTGTCTCAGCATGTCGCGCTTAATAAGGATTCCCCCTAATATATTATCATTTCGGTTGCCTCCCCTGTGTACCTGTCAGATACATTGTAATTGCAGACATAGCGGAGATACTGTGTTACGCTAAATTAGCCGCGATTAACAGCCTACATGTAAGATAGTGTGTCGTCATCGTCGTCGTCGTCGTATTAAGCTTCCTACTAGATAGCGATAAAGGAGGTAAGAAGTTATCGAGCGCTGTTACCGGCAGTTTGGCGTTGGATACAGGCAATCGTTGGTTATTGATGGTATAGGCTTGCAAACGTTGTATTGTATTTCGTGGATAAGAAATGAAAAAAACATTTTCATTTCGTAAAAAAATTCATAAGGATACCGACAATTGACAAAACAATACGAATAAACATAAAAAAGATCATATAAACGAAAAGCACATGCAACCAGCATGACAGATTGGTACTACTTCAACATAAACATCCCTAGTTGAAAATAGTTTGACAGAAATGATTTTAAAATTTATTTC
>SMLS01071882.1:0-45019 GCA_004785975.1 Popillia japonica | reverse complement strand
GTTCTGGAATAAATGGATTTTTAATCGAATAGAGTTTGGTTTGACATAAAAGTGGAAAAATATCTGGGAAATAAATAAAAATAAAACTAGCCGACACAAATGATAAACTTCTTCTAAACGTATAATTTTTACAGGGGCTATTTTCTATTATACATTTATTATTAATAATGAATTACTACTTACGTATATACAACATATGTACATATAATACAACATACAATAAAATACAATATTAAAAGAATACATATATGAAAAATATTTTAATGTTTTTGGCATAACGGTCATGCGTTATCACTCTCATCAATTATTAGGTAAAATGCGGCATCGACAATATATTTTTTTAGTACGGTTAATTTCACATAGAAAAGTAAGAAAATGAAACCAATTGGAGTAGTATTGGTATAGTTTGCAGCGACGTTTCAGTTATATCCTCAAACAATTATTTTCACTATCCTTTAAGTATCTACTAATTTAGGTACATTTTTAACGTTTTGAAAATTTTTAAAACTTTAAAAAGCTGCCTGCATGCTTACTTTTTTGCTACTAGTAGGCTAAAGTATGCTTCTGTGGTAATTGTGTTTCTTTCTTACAGGTGGAGATCGAAAACCGCCTATTCGAATTATAAGGATTGAAACTTTGCAAAATGACAAATCATTTACCAAAATCAGGGAAGAATTAAGTAGCCACATCGTATTCGGTAGACGAGGTTCTAGCGATAGTCGAAAAGTTGTGGTTAAAAAGCAGAAAATTTCCATGAAGCCTACTACTTCCGTAGTAGGCTTATCCAAAACCGAGCCACGGAAAGGCAATGCGAAGCAATTGATCACAGTGTCTGTTGGTAAAACTCCCGTTTCTCAGGAAAGGATGAAGAGGTTTCTTAGTATGACTCAAGAAGATTTGCCTCAACAGACAAAGAAAGTCTATGCATGCGAGAAAGATATAAAGTATCTAACGAAACCAAAAGATACTATCAGATGTGACTTCTGTTCTGCTCTGTACGAACCCATTAATAAAAAGGAACACATAAAAAATTGTCCAAAAAGTAATACACAAAGGCGGAAATATGCTTGCGCAACATGTGCTTTTCAGCATGTAGACATTAAAGAAATAGAAAAACATGTTGAACTTGTGCATAAGAAATAGAGCCTCTTTATGAATCTAATTTTTAAGTAAAATATTCTTAAGATAATTTTATCCGTAAACTATATTTCAGAATATAAACTTGTTTGGATTGTAAGATTAAGATTATAATCAAATAAATTGCTTTTGAAATATGTGTATTGTTTTAGAGAATAATGTAATATATCAATGGCGCATTCTGATGCTTTTATAAATTTGCAAATATAGATTTTAATAATATTTTATTTTCAGCATTTCGAAAAAAGTACACATGTCAGACATGTGGTAAATCGTACAACCACCAGCCTAACCTATCCCGACATAGGAATCATGAATGTAATAAAGAAAAGAAATATAAATGTCAGTTCTGCGATTACTCCGCTTACCAAAAATCACATTTAATTAGTCACATCGCTAGGAAACATCATTAGCGTACTGTATACCAGAGCTGTGCCGTTTACATTTAAAAAGTAAATAGCTATATTTGGAATTTGTTTCTATTATATAGAAACAACAATATTTATTTATTGTATAGATATACTTCTAGTAAATTGTATAATATAGCAGAGTACTGAATGCAATAAATTTGATTTAATTTTTGACGCGTCGTTTTTCATATACGGTTTGTTTAGGAAATCATCGAATGTATACACCTACTTGCTTATGCACAGCAAATTTTATTTTAATTAGAAATGTCTTAATACCTGAATTCAATTTAAGGCATCTTCTGTAGTAAAAAACACAGAAAGTTTAGGCCCCGTATATAGAGAGTGCACAATAAGTGCTCCTGTTCGTTAAATATTTATCGGCTTCACAGTATCAAGCTGTTTCGTGTTATAAAGTATGGTTCGATTCTCACCATACGCAAGGAACTTCAAATTTTTGAAGTTGAACATTTAGTGTACATATTCTATTCTCCTACCTGAATAATTTTAAAGGACATATATGTGAGTACTTTTTCATTTTTAGGTGGTTTGAAAATATTTTTAATTATTTGAAAATATTTTTATTAGAAAATACCTTACAATCTTAGACACAAACCAAGTATATTGAAATTTTATATAATGGTAAGGTTATAGTGGTGAAAATAATATTTGTTGAACATTTGATAATAGACTTCGTAACTGTATTCATAAATGCGACCAGTATTTTTTTCAATTAGCATTATGATACAGAACGAATACTTAAAAGAGCAGTGTTTTGCTAAGACCGTTTTAAGTGTAGTAATAGAAAATTAATGAGGAATAGTAATACTGAATGCCCCATCAGTTACAAGAAGATTCTGCTTTTAATATGCAAAGCAACTATAGAAATGTGTATATTTGTATATATCAAAGTTATAGTCATTTTATTATTTACTCTTATTTATTCTGTATTGTCATTTTTACGGTACTGTAAAATGTAGAATCAAAAATACACTAATTTACTGTACAAACACATGTTACCATTTTTAAAGTAATATGCTTTGGTAATTGTATGTGAATATTGTAATACAATTTTAAAGTTCAGCACATGTCGTTTACTGTCAGGTGTAATTCTGCACCTGTATACTACGCAAAAATTACAAAAAAAGTAAAACCTTAATCTTTCAATTTACGTTTTAGTTATAAATATTACTGCAGATGTGCTATTGTATAGTTTTTTTCTTAAAGACAAATATAAACATTTTCAAATAAAACCAGATCAGTACAACTTGAAAACCATTTTACATAAATTTAAAAATAATGGTACACTAACTTGAGTTAGGAACTCATCTATACATACATATATTCGATGATTCTTTTTAACATTTCACGACATTCACTACATGTTTGTTTAGGTTAGACTACGTTCATTTGATTATTAGAGAAGTTCGTTCCAGTAATATCCTTTTTGTTCGTCTATCTGGGTTTCTATATTTTGTCAGTTGAGCGCAATACAGTATCTAATAACTAAAGCGGGCGAATTTCCCTGTAAGACAGCTGCGCCAATGTGAGGGTGCTTGTATTGCATCAGAACCACAGAACTAATAAGGTTTGTTTTAGTTCGAAAATCCGAAGGTGCTATAAAACTGCGCTGAACAGAATGCGTAGATGCAAAATATATTGAATTGTTGCGGATATTTACGGACTTGCACAAAACCAGAACGATAAAGGAGAGAACGAATTAGGCGGTCGCGGTCCAGGCGCATCGCGGACCATGCCAATCTCGCTCCAGATTGCTAGAGATTCTTTCAAGCCTTTTAATGGTGTAGGTATCCATTAGACGTTCGCGGGCTGGGCTCGCCCGCATCGCGGTCTCGCGGCTTTTTGGAGAATCTCGGAAGAACGCAATGCGACCGAGCCCAGCCCGCGAACATCTAGTGCGTATGGATCTGTCGATCTCGCACCGTTCAAACTTTACGAATCGTTTAGAATCGTGGCAAATCGGCTACACTCGTGATCTTAGCAACGAAACCTGTGTCAACACGTTTTCATTTTACACTGTGCAAATGCGTTTCGTGACGGGTACATAAAGCGAAAACGATGGACGATGAAAAAACTTTGATACAAAAATACACTGAATTGTATGACCAGCGCCAATAAAAACTATGCAAAATCTGATGCGTTTTCGTCTTTGGAGTTTTTCTTCTTCTTCAAATAAAAGAGCCAATAAAAATAACTCCTCCATCGAACTCATTTTGATAACTAAACAGCTAATAACAACACGATGAGTGTGCAGAGACCAGTCCGCGATCGCCTAATGCGCCTGATTTTGTTCAAGACTGCGATCAGTTGGGTATGGAACGGTCCGCGATGCGCCTGGACCGCGAACGCCTAATGCGTTCTCTCCTTAAGAGCTCGATTGTAGCGCCATATACAACGTACGGTATGGATTATGGAACTTTTTAAAATTGATTCTACCTCGCTCATCGCATGAAAAGTCTACCTTAATATTATCCAAAACACACATATAGCTGCAGTCCCAAATGATTTATAGCATATAATCTCACACCTCACCAAAATAATTACCTACATGTGACTAAATACGATAAAACGCATGCGTTGCAAAACCAGTCCAATTTTGTCCGCACCTTCGACCATGAACGATCTGTGACGGTTTTAAATTATTTCGGATACTTGTCGGTACAGAACCAGAAGAGATAACTGACGAATCCAAAACAGTACGATAAAAACCAGAACGCTTGCCAACAACTGCGCTTGCGCCTGACGTCCACGGATCTCTTGTTTTCGAAACCAGAACAAACCTATAAAAAGCATTCAGTATGTATCTTGTACCCGCTTAGATTGTATGTAAGTGTAAGTATGCGTAACAAAATGTCGTCGACACATAAATCGAGAAAACGACCGTTGTTAGACGAAGTGAATAAGTTTATTATTAACTTCCCGGATTTAATATACAATGGCTCAAAAATTAAATGTTTAGTGTGCAATACATATCTAATGTATTGGTCAAAAACAGACTGTAAAGAAGACGTAAGCAGTACGAAGCACAATAATAACAAAATTAATCGACAACAGTTTATACATTGAAAATATACAATCAACTTTCTCACGTTTGTCAATCCTTGGAAGACGCTGAAAACGGTAAGTGTTTTTTTAATTCCTCTGTCGTGCACACGATCACTAATTTCATACATTTACAAGATGTACCATTTTTATTTTTCGTGTGTTTATGCATATGACTGTAATAGTAGAAAAGCAAATATATACTTAATTATTTCTGATAGAATAAATGTCTCTACTTGTATACTTATATCGGTAACAAGCTCATGTTGCTTCCCTATTCTGCTGCATATTCTAATACATATTCATATTACGAATTACACTCCCATACTGACGTAGCTGTCTTGCAGGGAAATTGGCCCGCTTTACTAATAACTAAATAATGTTACTACTAATAATTACTCGAATGAACTTCTTGACTTATAGTGTATGCCTTCCTACTTTGCCACCCTACCGTATTGCTAAATATCTCTTGTGATAAAGTTGTATAATGTACACTCCTAAACATTTAGTAAATGAAAGGATATACTTACATACATACATATATGTATACTGGCAAAAACATCGGACTAATCTCCAAATCTGTATGTTATTTTGCTATCTACAACAGTAGTGAATTCTCTTGATCATATATGTTTCGTATATACTAAATGATCTCGAAGGCTTCCACTGCTCGAGTCTCTATTGTGAGGGTATCCGGGCGTTGACCGTATCATGGTTAGTAAAATATATACAATACAAATTAAATGCACACGATATACATACACTAAAGAAAGCTCGACATTTTGCCACTAATGTAAGTGGCTTCTTCAGGGGTAAAGTGAATATCTGGGGGTTGCCAAAAGGTCACGGTAACTCAACGTGTAAATCACGCTAGAAGCGTAATCCTTCTGATTCATGTTCTGACTTATTTTTATTTGTACTATATGTCTTTTACAAACCATGACACGATCAACACCCAGAAACCCTTATTATAGATTCTTATATGCTACCGGAGCAACTTGTAATGTATCTTTAAGCTAATATGGTATGCAACGGTATGCAACGTGGGTGACTTTAAGTGTATAGTAACAATGCAAATTTCGTTTCCACAAATGTTCCGTAGTGTTCGTTAAGCATGAATGCGCAAGCGAACGAATTCTATCTGGCTGTAGCTTTTACACTGATACAAGAATTAGCCAGAAAACCGCTTCGCTGTGAAATGAGTTGTAGGAAAAATGAACGAAAAATTACTTATATACTGAAAAAATAAATAAACAAGTAAAAACCTAAAACTATAGTGTGTAGAAGACTTTATGTTGAGCCAATTTTATTCGTTATACAGCTTGTAATTTAGCTTTGTGTGTAAATTTGTTATTTGCATTTATAGTGTCCATATATGTATCTGTACATACATACTTGGAGAGTTAGTATCGGATCTAAGTTTTATTCGTATCAGTAGATTATACACTGATACGAATAAAAAATATCATAATAGTGTGATGACTACGCGTACTGCTAGCGACTACTATATGTGTTATTTTTACCAAATAAGTTAGATAAATAATAAACACTTATTTCATGCATCTGCTCTAATTCTTATTTATCAGTTAATCCACAACATAATGTATTATACACTAAAATAAATATTTTAATTGGGATGCGCCAGTAATAGCTAGGCAGCACTTAGCACATCTTTGTAAAAAGTGTAACTTGAAGACCATAACAGATAGAATAGTGCTCTCCCGGACCTCTTTGCAGAAAACTTCATGCTCTACAGGAAACATCCTACAAATTTTGTGATAACTTGTGTTGTTGCGGTGCAAGCTATCAAAAAATTCTAAGGCCTTTTTTGTAGAGCACGGAATTTTCTACAAAACAGTCGAGGAGACCACTGTTCTATTTGTTATGACCTTCAGGTTATACTATTTACAAAGGTGTTATTCTTTCTAGGACTTCAATTAAAATATTTCGTTTGCTGTATCTTGTTGCACATGCTTAACTTACTAAACACTGCATACATACATACATATAATATCATAGACTAAAGTGTGAATCAGTTTTAAATTTTTGAAATTTTTTAGTGTAATTCTCTAATATACAGGAATAATTGGTAGCATTCGGACAAAAAATTATAGGAATTTTATGGTATAAATAACGTATACTTCGACATAAGTTTGAATATATGAATTCTTACACTGGGTTATCTTAGCATTCATAATTTATACTGTTTGTGAGGTTACTAGGTACACTCACCTGAAAGAAGTTGTAGAACGATTTACATATAATCGCTATGTAAATTGTTCTACAACTTCTTTCAGGTGAGTGTACCATTCCATGTCAATATGCAAGAAATAGAAATCTGTAGGGATTCTGATAAGAAAATATGTATTTCTATACTTAGATATATTTTGTTGTAGACTTGGCGGTTTTGACGGACTGTGTAACTTATAGCGAAGTATGATCTTTTACGTACAGTGGTTCTACTAAAAACTCAAAAACGGAAATCAAAATCTTACTGATTATTTAATGTAGGATCCTATTACAGCACTATTAGATTAAAAGCTTAAATTTAGTAATGGAAAATGTATCATAAAGTTCGAACAGAAACAGCAATAATTTGATCATTCTGATTTTTGGGTTTTAAACCTGAGATAGATTTTCTTAAACTAATGAGTTATCGATATACGTGTTAGTATAATCTGTGATGACCTCACATATTCACTAAGAGTTTTTTCTAGGTTTCCCAAATACACCTCCGTATGAGTGTCGGACTTGTAGAAAAATCTATCAATCAAAAGGGAATTTAATGAGGCATGTTCGCTATGAATGTGAAGATAAGAGATTGTTTTTCTGCAGCTACTGTCAGAAAGGTTTTAGACAGAAGAGTCACATGCAATACCATGTTGCATGTATGCACGAAAAACGAAAATCTAAATACCTCTTCAGTATGCTCTAATGGTGTCTTGTAGTCTGATTCAAGGATTGATAAAGTATAATCGATTAGTGGGAATACATATTTTAAGTACTACAGTATGGGACTTATGTAGTTTTGAATTTTAGTGTAAAATTATTCTTAGTTAATTTTGATTTTGCATGAATATTACGATCATGTAGGGTTATTTTCTGTAATAGGTAGAAATATCGTGTCATTTTTATCGTAAGTTGTTTTCATTGCAAAAACAATTTGTTTACAGGTTATAATTTTTTTGATCTAACATTTCTGGATAAGGAAAATAAACCAGATCGACAAACACGACAGCATGCTTTTCCAATCAGCAATGTCAACGCTTTGACAGAACTTTTTATGTGTAATAGGTGTACAAAGTCGTATCGATTGAAGCACTCTTTAACTAGACATATTAAGTATGAATGCGGTACTGAACCGAAGTACCCTTGCAGGGAGTGCCATCGTCGTTTTAAGCATAATTATGATCTGAAAATGCATATAAAGTCGCAGCACGGGCAGAAGAAAGAAAAACATGCTAAAACAATTATTGAAAAAGAAGTTTAGTTTATTGAAAATTATTGTGTTTAACTCTTAAAACTTTTGTATTCTCAAAATGAAATCGTATTTGATTTACTATACTTCAGCGGATAACTTAAACAACATAGGAAATATTGTATTACTGGATTACCGATAATAAATTCCTTTATTTAAATGGCAATTTTCTTTTCTAAAACTAATTTTCGGGATTATTTCCGAAATGTGTTTCCATAAGTTACGGTGCAGGTGTTGTTTATTAAATGAATACCATGTTTATGCTTCATGTGTTGTCCTAACTGAAAAAGTTATACGTTTATGGGGGTTTCTGTTACACTCTTAGCGTTTTCCTTCCTTATATCCGTAAATTCGGGGTTGACTATGCCATAATAGTACAAAAACTATTCACCTCTACACTTATAGTACTTTCGATTATGATTGACCTGCCAGACTAATTAGATGTCCCAATCAGAAGTAGATTCACTTAATTATTTTTCTCACTGTAGTAATAAGTATATATTTATACATATACAACTCTAAAAAAATATAAACAGAATGTTAAACGTAGGTTTACAGAATTACTGTTGAGATTGCTATGCAGATAAGATAAGCAGCAATAAGCGTATCAAAACAAGAAAATACAGTTTTTATCGTGCTATTTCTTATTATGTACTCTCTTACTACTTCACTCTCGCCATTATGCCTCATTTTTATTGTAGTTAACGAGAAAATCTTATACATGCATTTTCATTTTTGATCATTAATGTAGAGGTTAAAATATGATAAGTATAATAAATTATTGCTAACACTTACCTTTTTTAGGTTTGCCAAAGGGATCATTGTTTACTTGTCAAAAATGTACAAAAAGTTACCAAAGTAAGGGAAATTTAATGAGGCATGTTCGGTATGAATGCGAAAATAAAAGGCTATTCTCCTGCACGTATTGTCAGAAGAGCTTTAAGCAGAAAATTCATCTAAAATATCACATTGAATGGGTTCATGAAAAATTAAAGTTTAAACCATATTTTTGAATGTCATATACTTATTTGAAGAATGAATTAGGTTACTTGTAAAACTATGGATAGACAAATAAATGCAATATTATATTTTTCGGTTTTATATTTTTATTTGGATTTTTTGTTTTTGTTGTACAATTTAAAATTGTTTATATATTTTATATGTTGCGGTGATTTAGATTTTATTAATCGAATTTTACCTGGAGAGATATTGCTATAGATTTTACAGTTATTTAACAAAAATACCCATGCTAGTTACATTTAGATATTACCGTTTATTTAATGATTGCGATTAGTTTTGTACGACCAGTACTTCTGCTGATGATTCTACAATAGCGGCGATTCAGTTTTTTTGTTTGTTTTGTCCCAAATTGGTGGTAAAGATATTGCAAATTATTATTTAAATGGAGGTATGTTTCCAAAAAAAATCCTTGAGGCTATATTAAAATGTTTCAAATATATTCGCTCTAGTTGCCGCTAAAGAAATATACCCCATATTTCTTGAGTGGTGGTGCGGTTGCATGCATATATTTTTAGTTATACATACATATATACGCTTGATTTAAATTTTGGAAGTGAGAGTATGTGGGGCGATTTATTTATTAAATAAAATTGTATTGACATTTTCTTTAGTTTTTTTTTAATCTTCTACATACCTTTTAATAAAAAGAATACAATGCTATTAAAGGCAATAATTTATATTTGTATACATTAACTACTATTTCTTGACTCTGCATTCTCAAACCATCATCTCAGATTTGCTTTCATAATTAAATTCTTTATAATTCAGTATTATGTTTTAGATACTATTCCATGTGAAAAATGCGGAGAAAGTTATGGATTTCCGTTGCTACGATATCACGAAAGTATTTGTGGAAATGTTCAAAACATAGCGTGTCCTGAGCCCGGCTGTCCATATAAGTCTGCTAAACGAGTAAATTTGAAACGACATATGTTGATGAAACATAAGAAAGTGTACAAATTATAAGTGTATCACTCGTATAGACTAGATTAGACTAGAATTTGCCGTGAACAAGTGTTGTATTTAGTATTTATCTCTTCACAGGAATTAGTTTTATAGTTTTAGAGATGTTACTATTAAAAGAATTAGGTGGTAGTAATGTATATACTATCATAGTTTTTTCACTACACAAACTAAGATGTTAGAGAACGCCTTCAACAATTGGATATAAATATAACGCAAAGAAAGTTGTTTCCCTACATGTTTGTAGTTTTAATAGTATGAGGCATTTTTCTTAACTGACTTTTTTGGAATTAAAAGCTATATTCTCTGTTATTTACACATGCGTAGGTTATCCGTTTTTTGTATACTCAGATCTGAAGACAAGTTTAACATCAATCGGCATTTCTATTACTGCAGAAAGACAAGCTGGCTGCATGACAACATTGGGAAAACGGGTTAATTGTAGAGGCTGTCTTACTTACAGCAATATTTAATTTTCAATAAATCAATGTAATTGTATGGGGCTTAAGATCCAACGGTTAAAACATGTCAAAATATACAAACATTAGTACAAATAGTATTCTCAATGTACGCAAAGCTATACGGCTTTGTCTCATTTGTTGCTATACGTACAGAAAATGATAATGATTAGTATCTACATACATATATAATGTATGTAGGTGTATGTATATATACTAATTTATCATAATTAATTTATCATTGTAAACTTCTACTTTCTCTCGCTAGATTGCAAACACGGTTGGTTCGAACAGAATTATAAAAATTCATAGTATCTTGTACTATGAATGTCTATATGATTATATCATTTTCTTACTATACCCTATGAAAGGTATTTCTAACATAAAGTTATATGCAGACTTGTAATGGTATGTAGATGTAACAATACATTTACGTTTTAGATCCTTTGGCTTTTTGCAAATCGACAACTTTATCAGAAGGGCTACATCACCATATTCTGCATACAAATGCTCGAGGTATATCGTGTCCAGTGGAAGGTTGCTTATATATATCGGCTAAATTGGAACATCTAAAGAAACATATGTGGATGACACACAAGAAGATCTATAAGATAACCTTCTAATAAATAATTCCATTATCATACACTCCATAACAAAATCTTTGCTTAGTATAATACTTTTTAGCTTTATTAGGAAAATTTCTGGGGAGTGGGAAGATTTGAAAATGTTCATCAGAATCATTAACTAACTATTAATGTTATATTATTGGTTGAGCCCCACCAATATTTGGTGGTGAATTGAACAAAAAAAATACAAAATCGATCACTATAATTTAACTTTAGCTTAACTAAATTAACTTATATAATTACTTGTCTGTTTTTGTTTATCGCATTAAAGTAAATATGTATATATAATTTTGTTTGACTTTTTTGTTTGTATTATGTGTACAGGCGGTGGCTTTTTAATTTGTAGCTCTCATCATAACTAGTACTTCAGCCCAGCTTGAGCATAAGTCCCAAGTCTGCAGTAAATGGGGTGTGTAACCTAGCAGCGAATTGCCATTCGAATAGTATAACGAAATTGTCGATGGAACGTAATGTAACTTTTCGTCTTCATGGACGTGACTAGAAATGTTATTAGTTAGTGATCATACCATTGGTCGAATCACCTGATTGCAAATGACATAATCCCTATGTAATACAACTTTGAGTAATCCTATAAAATGGTCATCCGATGAGCCTCAACTCAAAAGACGAAGCTTGGTATGGTACATTGACGGCTCGAGAATAGAAGGTATTAGATAGAATGGGCCTAACTACTACCTCAAAGTGCTTATGGGACTCTACACCAACATGTTTCAGGCGGAGATTTCTGCCATAAACCTATGCGTCCTAAAGAACCTCGAAGTAGAGACACGGAGCCCAACCATAAGTATATTTACAGACATTTAGGCGGCGTTGAAGCGTATTAGTGCTAATACATACGAATCGGGTCTGCGGCTTGAATGTGTATGCAATTTAAGGCAATTAGGACACAGGAACTACTTTACACTTCAGTGGGTCCGAAGCCCCCAAGGGATTAAAGGGAACGAAGAGGCAGATAAGCTTGCCAACGAAGCATCAAAAATGCCTTTTAATAGACCTAATCCAATTGTGGCCTACAAGAGAGCCACCTGAAACAAGAAACGACAATGGGAGGACAACTGGAAGGCCTCTCACTGGTAGATCAGGCCAGAACAAAGCAGGCGGAGGCACTTTTATCAAGATCGCCTAATATAGTAAAGATGGTGCTATCTTTCGGGAAAGGGGACCTCGGAATACTGGCAGAATTATTGACGGGTGATGTGGTCCTAACATACTATCGGCAGAACACATTTTGTGTGGATGTGTTCTGTTTGTCAGTAATACTCGTCAAACAACACTGAAGTGGACCGTTTTTAAGGCCTACTGAAATTCAGGATGAAGACTCTAGATTAATCTTAGAAATTAGTTTTTTTGGGAGTAATATAAACAATAAATACCTTGCTTTAACCGAATGTAGTAAATGTAAACCGGTTTTGCTTTCAACTGATTTTTTATTTGACGATTACTAAAACAGATATCGTAACCGAAACAATGATTTTTAGACATGACATCTAAAATCGACTTTAAAGAGAATGTAAACTTCTTTTTAAACTTAAAAGTAAGCTATTCAAATTAAATATTTATTGAAGTAAACAATGAAACGTGCTTACACATCGAAAAGTTCTAAGATAGCTATACGAGTATAGAATAAGCGGTTTTTAAATTTCGATTGCATACTATAATGATTGGATTTGTGCTGCTTGAATTATTTGGTAGAACTTTTACAGAAACTAGAAATGTCTAAACTGTAATGTGCATTATATTGTATGTAAGTACATAGAAGTATATCTCTTCACTGTGAAGCTCTCTGCAATATGTTCTATAGTTATACCAAGGGCTAACGTTTAATGTGACGATCCTCTTTATATGAATAAAAAAAGATGAAAATACAGGGTGTATTTGAAATAAAAGTAAAGACTATGCGAAATGGAGAGACATTATTATTTATTAAACTTAGTTCCAAAATATTTTGCGCAAATTCCTTCCCAGTCGCGAGAAAAAAAAAATTACAAAGATATTTATAAAATATTCGTCGCGCTACTGTCAAATATTTTTCGAATGAATGTTTGTACCTATGTATGTATGAAGCGGAGGGCAGATGCAGCGACAGGCGATATTTAACGTGTGCATTATTGAACTCTTCATTCAAAGCTATTTAAAAAAACTGACACATCAGCGTTATCGTGTTGTTTTTATAACATCGGCAGCTGTTCTTGCGTTAGATTGATCGAGGTGAACATTCTCGATTCAATAGGC
The DNA here is from genome assembly GCA_004785975.1 of Popillia japonica. Classification (NCBI taxonomy): domain Eukaryota; kingdom Metazoa; phylum Arthropoda; class Insecta; order Coleoptera; family Scarabaeidae; genus Popillia; species Popillia japonica. The sequence continues at coordinate 31,614 of SMLS01071882.1, read as the reverse complement.
GGTGCATATTACAATTTATAAGGGAGATTTTAATTTTGGCATTCTCATCGTAATTGAACAACAAATTTTTGGATTTATATTCTACATAATTGTGTCTTACCATTGTTAATATTCTTTATTTTATTTCAAATATACCCTGTATAATTTTGTATTAGTTAACACAGTCAAGAAATACGCGCCTATCACTCTACTGGGCTGTCTCAATCCATGCCATCGCCGTCTAGCGACAAGAATGCGCTACTGTCTTTGTCTAACTACTACAAAATGCCATCGATACAACGATCTTTGCAATCAACTCAATTCGACGAAGCCCTCGTTCCGTACTACTGCGAGGCCACGGGGACGAATCGTTGGACATGCGTAATTCATTTGAAGTGAAACCGGCGTTCGATTCATTTCGTTCAATTTTCATTAGATGTCGCGGGATATTAGGCTACGGGGTTTTAGTTTTATAACGGTTAATAAATCTTATTTTGTATAAAATAAGATTTATCGAGTTTACAATAACTCGCTTTGACAATTGATTATTAATTTGTTATTCATACCAGCAATATAAAAATGAGCAAGCGAGGGAAAGAATATCACACAAACGAATCGTTTAACAACAACGCAGCTGCTACGCCTACTCTTGAAGTCCGTACCACTTACAGTCTGTGAAGGGTGGCAAATATGCTTTGATCTAAAAGCCTAAAGATACAACATATAAATAGATAGATAGATAAGAACATAATAAAGATAATGGTAGAGTCTGAAAGGAGCTGGGACGCAATCCACAGTCTTATCGTTAGGGTAATGAGGGATAGAGAGCAAATGGAAAGACAATTGAAGAGAACCAATGACCAACAGACTAATTAAATCTCTTGAGGCTTAGCGACTGACCGAGGATGGGAAGAGGTAGAGACCAAGCGTGTCAGACGATGTTAGGCCATATGGGCGGTTCCGGCGACAAGCACGAAGAAAGGAGACGTTTGGTGGGTAGGATAGGCTTGCACACCCGGCCTGGGATTCCCACACTGCTAGAGAGTGGTCGACCCAAGCTGGTAGTGTCCATAGAAGATTTCACCTCACTAAAAAAAGCCTAAAGTTGTGTTAGGACGAAATTTAACCTTTCTATTTTCATCTAGTTTCTAATCGTTTAGCTGGGTGACCTGTAGCATTATTTATCGAGAGTGAAACTTTAATTTAATTCTTTGAAACTTTAAATTAATTCTTTCTACTTAGATAATTAGCGCATAAGTCATTAAGATAGATATGGGACAATATTATTCCTAGTTTAGATCCTCGTGGCACTCCAATCCATGTTCTTAGATTCAGTTAGTTTATTCTCATCACTATTTGTTTTCGATTGGTAAAGTATGGTTCAAACAATTTTAAAGAATTACCTCTTACCCCGTAAAATTCAAGCGTTTCTAGTAAAATTTTGCGAGAAACACACTTAAATGCTCTGGATAAATCTGGAGAGATTTTTTCTTTGGCATCTAATTGCTGAGAACCGTAACGATTAGTTCGCAAAAATCTTGTATCGTTGACTTATTTTGTAAATATCCTTTCAAAACAACGATTTTCTGCTACAAGTTGATGTTGATGCACTACTTTAAATTACTTTCGGTATAGAAGCAAAGAAGATATTAAATTCATTTGGAGTTATTTATTTATTTATTTATTGACCAACAGGAAACCTACAAAGGTCAATATCATATTATATATGAAATAGCACACAGAATAACAGAAATATAACTTATTAACTAAAGCCACAAACCATAAGCAACATCTAAGCAACAATAATAATAACAATAGAACAATAAATATAATAATAATATTGATTATCATAAAAACAATAATAACAACAACAACCATAATAACAATAAAATGAAGACAGTGCTAATGGCTAAATAACATGTAACTTAATGTACTTCTTAAATTCTGCGGGTTTTATACTGAATATATCTAAGCTACCAGACAATGCGTTAAGCTCTCTGAAGATTAAATTTAAGGGGTTATTGCAACCGTAGGTAGTGCGATAAAATTCCAAAGCAAAGGACGCAGTACATCTGGTATTAATAATAGGAACACGCAGATTAAACAAAGATAGCAACTCGGAAGAATCAATTATATTATTCAAACATTTAAATCCAAAATTTAGTAGAGCAATTTTACGGCGAGATGATAGCGCTTGTAAGTTAAGTAAATTTGGTCGCTCAGGATAACTATACAAATTTTTATCAATATTTAACTTAAAAAGAATATAATTGACGAATTTGCGTTGAACTCTTTCAATTTTCTCTGAATGAAGGATGGTGTAAGGGTTCCAAATGATTGAACAGTACTCCAAAATAGAGCGTACCAGACTATGATACAGTGTAAATATACCAATAACGTTAGTAAAGTCTTTTGTTTGGCGTTTAATGAAACCACACAATTTAAGAGCTCTACAGGTGATAACATCAATATGCAAGTTAAAGTTCAGACTACTATCAAACAGCACGCCTAAATCTTTAATTTGATAAACACGGTCAAGTTCACCAGAATTGGTCGCGTAAGGATGATAAATGATATTGGATTTCTTTTTTGTAAAGGTAATTGTTTTACACTTGTCGATATTTAATAACATGTTATTGTCACGACACCACGGCGGAACACCATCAAAATCTGATTGCAGCTCAATACAGTTTGACAATGAAGAAATAGAAGAGAATAATTTAAGATCATTCGCAAAAAGTAGAAATTTACAATAATTTACGTAATATTTAATATCATTTATAAAAAGTAAAAATAAGATAGGACCGAGGGGGCTGCCTTGTGGTACGCCGGATGTTACTGTAATAAAATCAGACTTATTGCGACCCAACCTAATACACTGTGTCCGATCTAACAAATAGGACCCAAACCAGTGCCAAAGACTGCCTGTGATGCCGTAGTATCCCAATTTCCACAGGAGTAGTTGGCGGTCGCCTCGATCGAAGGCTTTGCTGAGATCAGTGTAGATTGAGTCAACCTGATGGCTATTCTCTAAAGATTCCGCGATAAAGCGGTGATAAAGTAAAAGATTTGTTTCAGTACTACGACCAGACATAAAACCATGTTGTTCGGGTATTATGATGGCAGAGAACGTAGATATTATTTCATCGGTCACTATAGATTCAAGAACCTTACCCAAAGCCGGCAACGCAATAATTGGGCGGTAATTCTGAATATTCGAACGATCACCCGATTTAAAAAGGGGTACCACGAAGGCAGACTTTCATTGTAACGGAAAAGTTGCAGAAGCAAGAGAAAGGTTATAGAATAATGAAATCGGAAAAGCTAAAGAAGGGCTGCAATGCTTCAGAAAGTATGGTGGTATCTCATCAGGGCCGGAAAAGGAAGAGTTGGATAGGGTTGATAATTTATGAAATACAATGTCAATAGTTACACTAACATTAAAAATCAAGTTTGAATTACAATAGTGCGTCGGATCTAAATTTGGAGTAACTGGAGGATGGACAGAGTAGACAGATTGAAAGAAGCTGGCAAACTTATTACTTATAAGATTCATATCATTAGAAGAGTTATTGTTATAAAACATTGTTTTTGGTAAACCATTCGTTCTGCGTTTATTATTTATAAAATTCCCAAAAGATTTTTGGATTCAAATGTACATTATTTTGTGTAAAAGATAAATAATTATTGTAGTCATGTGAAATATTATTCTTAGATTCGATTCGTAACTGTTTGTAAGTGTTAAGGATTGATATATTACTACGGTTGCGTTTATACCTCTTGAAAGCATTATTCTTCTTTTTAAGTAGTCGTTTGGTTCCTAGTGAAAACCAGCTAGGATAGTTGCCACTATTTACGTAATATTTTGGAATAAACTTGTCGTAAGCTGTGTATAAAATTTCATTAAAGATCGATACTGAATGATTAATATGACTATCGCTAAGGATATCTCGCCAATTAAAAGTGCAAAAGTAATCATTTATTATATCGAAAGGTGCTTTTTTACGGGTTTCGTTGTATAATACTTACACTTCAAATTTTCATTAATAATTTTCCATTCTGCGTTTGACTTATTTGCAGAGTTACGCATAAAGTTAATATTTGAATTTTGCTTAAGCTTTACTTAAATACAGGGTGTATTTCAAATAAACGTAAAGACTATGAAAAATGGAAAGATAGTATTTTATTAAACTTAAATACAAAATATTTTGCGCAAATTCCTTCCCAAACGCGAGAAAAAAAATGACAAAGATATTTATAAAATATTCGTCGCGCCACTGTTTTAATAAATACATAGGTATATCTAGGCGATATTTAACATGTGTGCAACGCACAATCGGAGTCAGTCTGTTTCGAATGTTGAATGCATGTACATAGATGTTGCAGACATGGAACCAACAACTATTTAATAAAAAGGAAAATACGACTACGATTACAAAAATTGCAACTAAGATACTATCTCTATTTCACAACAATAGTTTTACTTTTACTACAGATAAATGGTTTTCAATCGATGTTTAAAGTAATTCCATAGATTGGATACATTTAAAATAAAAGTTCCTTTATTAATTAGTTTCCCATAGTATTTTCATACGATATTATTGAACTCTTCATTCGAAGCTATTTAAAAAAACTGACACATCAGCGTTACTTCTTAGTTTTTATAACAACGATAGCTGTTTTTGCGACGTCTTATAGAGGTAAACATATTCTTGATTCATTGGCGGCGCATATAACAATTTACAAGTGAGATTTTAATTTTGGCATTCGCGTCGTAATTGAACAAAAATTTTTTGGATTTATATTCTACATAATTGTATCTTACAATTCTTAATATGTTTTACTTTTATTTCAAATACACCCTGTATATACTACACACCATCCTATACTTTTCAAACAGTTCTTCGGATTGTTGAGCTCTTGCGGACTTAACAATTATTTCTAAATCATTAACAATTTGTTTCATTTGCTTTAAATCGTTCGTATACCAACTTGGTGATTTCGTAAAACTGGTTTGCTTTAAAAATCTTTTCAGAAATCACTACGTAAAAAGCTTCTCGAACTATGAAAAAAAAGATTCGAAACATATCAACAGCTTCGTTCTGTTGAAATTGATAATATCTAAGGTAAAATTCATTAAACCGGTTTCCGATAAAGGTCTGTTAATACTGTAATTATTGTCTGATTTCCTATACATTAAATAATTTTTTAATGAATGATGATTCGATAGAATTTCCGCAACCTGGTATTTAATATTAATATATGAAAAACAATTATTAATGCAAGTAGCACTCTGTTGCGTTATAGTCGTCGGGTCGTCAATTTTTCTTAAGTTAAATGAACTAAGCAAGTCTGTTGAACTCGAACAATCCCTATTTGCAATCAAAAAATGTGCATTAGTCTCCTAAAAAAACTATATTTGTATTAAATTTACTTATAGAAGATAGTAAATCGTCTAACTTGATTCAAAAAGTATCAAAATTGCCAATAGGGGATGTATATACTGTAACACCAATTAAATTTAATTTATATAAATGAATACCACAAACTTCAAGCTGCACTGCTAAAATGATATAATTTATCAATTTCCTTATAATTTATATTATTCTAATACTAATGCTCGGCCTTGTGTCACGGCAGCGTTATGTTCACGCAATCCAGATCAGCAAGCAAGATCATCAAATTTATTCCATAAACATTGAATATAACATTGAATATACGCGTATTTGATCATGTGCTAAGCTTCCTTTTTATGTAACTTTATCTTCCAGAAAGGAGGGCTGATGTAAGTACATTCTGGCCGACAATCTGTGACATCGGTACGTCCACCTTGAAAGTTGAATATCAGGCCTTTTAAAAACCAGTTTCCGGCACTCAAACTCGGGGAAACCTTTTTCCATTAAGTAATTTTACACGTTTCAACACTTATTTTTATCTAATTTTGAAAGATATAAGTGAGAATATGAGACAACAGCTCGTAAATTTGTCTTGGTTGCTCTACGCTGCTTTATACGTTTTTTAACTGGTTGGAATTCATTTCCGTTGTCTGTGTTCTGATCGGCCCTAGGAATTTGTGTAGTCACAGATTGTTGCAACTTTTTTGTTTGTCTGTCGTTAATTAGAGATTTATTATTTTTAAGTACGTCAGAACATGAGTTTCTTTCCACGTACTCATCTGTAACTTTCTTTTTGGTTTCAGTTGTGTTTGGTTTCTCTTGTTTTATATTTTCAGGTTTTTCGGCTAAAACATTTTTTGAAGGACGAACTTTTACTGCTGCTCCTTTTACGTTTAAAGTAGATAGGTAATTTTTTAGTTTACAATTTTCTGTTTGTAATGTTTCATTTTCTATATGTAATTCTGTTATTTCCGAACGTAATACTTTTACACTTCTTGGGTAATTTGATTAACGGCATTTTTAACTTTCATACTTATTATCTCTTCTATATTGGAGTACCCTACCGGATTTGATTGATTATAAATTTTCTCTTCTTTCCGCAAAGGTGTATTCTTGCATGCCCATTTTTAAAATTTTGTCGGATCTTTTAAGGCAAACTGCTTTTCACTTAAACTGACAACAGCGATATTTACCACAATTTTTTGTACACTGTATAGTTTCTTTGTATCGAAAAATTTTCTTCGCGCATGAACCACACCGTGTCATTGCTATTCAATACTGTCAATTCAATACTGCGTTATACACTTGGTCTGTTAAATAGCCACCATTTTTAATAATCCATAGCAGATATTGTGGATACATGATTACTACTTCATGATCTAGTTAAGCTCTCCTAATTTTACCTACGAATCCTATCTCAAGTTTTGAATTTACTGCATCCTTGTAACAAATTGTTTTGGTTGCGCGAATTTTTTTGGAGGAAGCAATTGAACGGGTACTGAATAAATTGAGCATGGATATTAAACTGACGAGTATCTGTAATATTCACTTTTATAGGTTTATTTAAATTCCTACAAAAGCATGGGTAGGAGATATTATATTATCTTACTTTATCTTTATATGTATGTAAACTGGCGATAATAAAACGACATAGATCCAGTGAATATGTTGACTATTTAAACAACAATTTTTCTCCTAAGTTTACGAAACTATTTTTTAATTATTTTTGTGTATTTCATTATTTTCTTTTTCTCTCCTCTTTCCTTGTTACTATTTGTTACCTACTTTAAAGTCAAGTGTTTGACCAAAATTTGAGAAGCATTGTATATATAATTTATGAGTTTATGCGTTTTTTACGTTTGTTTCTGTTGCGAGCCTTTGTTTAGTTTATTTTTGAATTAAATTACTGTATTTTAGATTTCAGAGATGTGAACCAAAATAACTGGGAGAGGGACAATACACGCGACTTTGCGCTTATTTTTTTCATTCTAATGATGGTTTTTATTACAGGTTCTACACATCCTTATAGGTGTAGTAGATGCAATAAAGCTTACACAATGCGACATAACTTAACAAGGCATATACGTGTACAATGCGGTAAAGACAAAAAGCATACTTGCAAATTTTGTAGCCAGAAGTTTTACTTTAACCACCACCTGCAGGATCATCTGATGAGAAAACACAGTATGAATAGGTCAGATGAACGAGTGTGAAAGGTTAGTTATTACTACAACTATAGTAACTACTTCTTAAGTAAAATGAAATATAAGTATGTGATTCAAGTTGTGTTATTTGTATTACTTTACATCAATATACAGACGAATTTCAAAATCTGTCTATATTTGGTATGGAAAATGCTTTTAAGGCGCCTTTATACATAAGCATTGTTCAATAGTCGAGATCTTATAATGTAAGTTTGTGCGTTTCTCTTATTCTAAGTTTACTACTTTCATTTACTATACGTAAACAACTAACTAAACTCAGAGGTTAAGGTTTATGTTTTTCAAACCCATAACTGGATCATGTGTTTTAAGACAATTATTAATTAGATTTCAGGTATTTCCGTTTTGCGAAGGACGTCACTGGCCGCTTTAAATGTCCACATTGTCGATTATCCTATAAACAGAAAGGGCACTTGGTAAGACACCTGAGATATGAATGTGGAGTGGAGCCACAATTTGTATGCTTACTTTGCTGCCGAAAGTTTAAACATAAATGTAATTTAAAAGCTCATTATGAATGTCTACATTCTACTTAAATATACATGCGCTCAGGAATTTCTTTGTCAAACGTTTTCTTTACCTTGTCTTCTTCACCTCAAGATATTATTTGAATAAGTAAGTCTCAAAAAAGCGTTCTACAAATGTTGCAAGTTTTACTCATTATTAGTTATGATATTACAAGTTAACAAATTTCAAAAAATGTATGCAATGGTATACGCAGAAGAATGTTAGTTTTATATTGGTAATATATGTATATACAGCAAACGAAATATTTTAATTGACTTTCTAAGGAAGATAACATCTTTGTACATAGTATAATTTGAAAACCAAAGCAGACAGAATAGTGCTTTCCGGGACTTCCTTCAATAAAATTTCATACCCTATTAAGAAAAATTTACAAATGTTTTGATAGCTTGCGGCATTAAGGTTGCGTTTGCGAAAAAAGTAACATTTTCATTGCAGTTATTTAGACGCAGCCTCGACAGTACAAGCTATCAAAAAAATTGTAAGAGTTTTTTGAAAAGTATGAAATTTTCTTCAAAGAAGTCCCTGAGATCACTATTGTATCTGTTATACTATTTACAAAGATGTAGCAAGTGCTGATTTTGCACTGCTAGCATAGTTCACCCATTGCAATTACAATATTTCGTTTGGTCCAAAGGAATCTGAAAGGAAGATACTTGGCACTACTTTAAGTGCGCTGAATATCAGATTTCATCTGATTTCAACTGTTTATCAATTTAGATCACCTGCAGATAGTACTTTGACGCCATTCTGACTTTGCAGTGCTATAAACTACTTTATATAGAATGAACAATGATCTATTGACAGCTATGTAGCAGTAATTTTTAACAGTAGTGTTTTTAACTTTACGGATTAATATATAGGAAACAATTTAAAAGATGTTTCACCAGACTTATATTTTCATAAACTTAAACTAGTATACCTTCTGTATGTGAGAGTTTTTTATGCCGGAATACATATGCTTTTATGTGTGTTCTGTAAGCCTTGCCTACACCTTTTGGGCAATTGTTGTTGTCAACTATACTATCGTCATAAGTGAGACATTCAAATATAAATAGATCTTAGTGATTCAATATCTTTTATAAATGTGTATAGAAGCGACTGTAAAGTAAATATTTTGTAATTTTAGGGATGGATATGTATGCTGGTGATAGGCGAAGATTTCCATGTGGAAGGTGCGGAAGGTCTTATATTTGGAAAGCTCATTTAAATAGGCATATGACATACGAGTGTGAGGTGGAACCAAAGTTTAAATGTCATTATTGTAATAAACCATTTAGACATTTGCACGTTTTAAAAAAGCATGTTTCAATGTGCCACAAAAGGTATGTAGTACATTGTATGTAAATATTTGTTATACATATATTGTCATTGTATAAATAGACTGTAATATTGTGTCAATAAATTCTGTTACTGACGATTGACGTTTTATTGGTCTGTATTATTAATATGTGTATCCCTATTCCTATAGAGTTCCAATGTATACTGAAGTTATGTCTATCTGATATATAAATAGTTTCCTTCGATAGTTATAGAGAGCTTTCATATTTTAAAGTGCTACAACATGAATCTCTTGAATGGGCTATAGGCTGTATTTTATGTGGAACTTTTACTATGTATATTTAGCAAATATTTTTTGTTGAATATAATTTTTATCGTGCCTAAACTTCAAGTATCTTTTCTACAGTCATTATATAGAATAATTATGTACAGGGCACGAAATATTTTGATTGGGTGTTTACACCTGTAAATTGTATAATTTGACAACCATAACAGATAGAATAGTGTTATTCCGGACGTTTTTTTGTAGGAAATACCATGCTCTGCAAAAAAGGCATTACAAATTTGTTAACAGCTTGCGGCATGCGTATCGTTTTCATGATTTTTTTGTTTGTAGAGCATGTTTTTTTCTACAAAAAACACCAATCTATCTGTTATGGTCTTCAAGTTATACTATTCATAAAGGTGTCATAAGTGCTGATTTTACCTCTGTTTGCCTAGTCTAGCATAGTTCACACATTCCAATTAAAATATTTCGTTTGCTGTATGCGACTTGTGGAAAGGCATTCGACACATTCATTATTTGGTGTTATCTCTGCTACCTTGCATGTCCACCTCATCGTTAGAATTTTGACTTTTTTGTAGATTCTAGCTGATGTGGTTTCTTGTTTATGTTTCACTGGTGAATTACTTTTTGCTACAACATGCATGCTATACGAATATTATACTAGTGTACACGTTAAGTAGACCAGTACGATTTAAAGTGCAATTTTGTCATATCTACGAAAATACCTTTCATCTCATACACATTGTGTGGCATTGTTGAAATACAAAGTTATCAGACAGTAAGGGATATATTTTAAGTTATTGTACCTTTTTAACAAATTAAGTTAATAACGAAAAATAAACGAACTCTAATTGTTGAAGTTGAATTCGAATGGTTATCCTGTATTTCATGGACAGACGAAGTATATTTTATTCTGAATGGTGGAGTCAATACTCAAAATTGTAGAATCTGGTCTGCAGAAAATCCACTAGAAATCGATCAAGAAGCTCGTTATGACAAGAAAGTTACAATTCAGGGTGGTTTTACAACTGATTTCATCATTAGTCCATATTTCTACGACGAAATGTGGAATGGGGAAGCCGTATTTGTAGCTGTAAACGGTGTACTTGCAAATGTTAAGAGATTAGGTTAGTTCACAGCTGCAGAATGAGCATAAAGAAAAACATCATTTTTTATGCTCGATGGAGACTCGCACATATTTCCCGACCAGTCAGAGAATTGTTAGCCACCGTTTTTCAAGTTTGTGTGTTAAGCAGCATGGCGACCAACGTCACCTACTGGCTGTCGGAATATTAAAGAAATTTGGTGTTTAGAAGACGACCAACACACTACAAGAATTAACCTCAACGACCACAACAAAATTGAGGTGATACTGACCAAATGCCATAATTGGTTTTGTGCAAACTAAATCTCACTTCTTAAGCAATTAGATTTCATTTATTTTTTGTTATTAACTTGATTTGTTAAAAAGTTATAATAATTTAAAATATAGGAGTAGGTATCTCTTATTTTATGATATTCCCATATATGGTCTGATGCTCCAACAAAAGCAGTTCAAATTTAAACATTTATTTATTTTACTGTTTTGAATCTATTGACTATGACTATTGTTACGGAAAATTCTAGTACATGTAAAACTAATATATAATTGCTTTATTTACTAAATGGAAGTTTTAATGCAAATATGCTGACTATACATAAGGAAAATGGCGAGCTGAGCAATCATTATTAATATACATATATTATTTTTGTGGTGTAATTTTATGACATTTTCTTTACTGGTTTTTGCAGGCGCTAGGAAGTTATTGTTATTAAAGTCCGCATCCATCAAAAATATCTCGTATGTAATATGTGCATTACATACTAGATTTTTATATATCGCCCTTGTGCAGCCTCAACATTATTATTATTATTATCACGTTTATAAAAGATGACAGCTTCTTTGATGACACAGAATGAAAATTCTCAACAAATAAAGGCCGTCGTAAAACCAGAATACAAGATACGATTTTGGGAAGTTGTGCCTAACCGTAGCAAAAAAATAAATAGGACTTTACTTTACATGGAGCTCAAAAAAGAATATAAATTCAATTTAAGTTAAGAGGCTGCGTAGGTATAGAATATAAGCTACAGATTTTCTTAGGGTGTAAACAAACAATGTATATGCTTTGAATAAATGCCTTATCTGTTGCAGTCAAAATATCGCAATTGTTTTCCAAATCTAGTACATGAAGAAACGGCTGAAAATTTGCAAAATTCCATTTGGTCAATTTTTAGTGAGTGTATGTTATCGTGAGTTGCTATAAATGCAACTTGAAGACGTTCGCTACCGCATTTACAAAATGCTGATATACATATACACATTTTATTATAGTAAAAAACGGCTTTAGTGTGCTAACCCGCAAAACTACTTTCACTTTCTGCCAATAATGGTGATTTGGTTGCAGATACTGGTGTACGGAGTATTTATAACTGCATATAGTGGTAATGGTTTCCAAAATACTAAAATGACAATTCTTGATTGCATAACTTTATTTCAAGTTTAAATGAAACCGTTAATATTTGTTTTGTTTCAGATTTTCTATACATAGATTTAGTAACTAAATCAAAAGTCGACATAAAAGAAGATACAGCCAACATGTGTCCACGTTGCTTTAAATGCTTCACGCGAAATGATAATTTGCAGAGACACATTAAATATGTTTGTGGTGTTGACCCGCAGTTTCAATGTCCTTACTGCCATTATTGCACGAAGCACAAATACGTTCTATCGAGCCACATAAAATTGAAACATATGAGCTGATAATGGAGATATTTATGTTATTTATCAAGAAAAATATTTTTGTAACTAACGTAAGACATATCTTTTTCTACTGCGGATATTGTAATAAAAGTACATTGTTAACCACCTAGAAGGTTTTTAATATATTATTTTTATAGCATGCAGTTTTATTACTACGCAGATTTGGCATTGCTTATATAAATCACTAAACCCGAATATCATTCAAAAGGCAATGTCGATCAAGCAATTCTACACTAATTCATAACCGTGAACAAATTCATGTTTCTGGTAAAAATTATAAAGTTGTATGTTCTATGCCTATTTATAATTCGTTAAATTATTAGAGTTCGTTTATTTGAATGTAGACTGGATAGTAGGTACTGTTTCTGTTTAATGCTTTTTATTGCGGAAGTTTCATTACCTAAAAAATTGGTAGTATTTTATATCCATATTAACTACATAACTCTTTTGCAGAATATGATTTTGGTGAATCTAATTATGATGAAGATGGTATACCCAGATTTCTTGATTATAGAAATTGTATCACAGCAGACGGAAAATATTTTTGTCCTGCTAGTCCTTCGAGAGTGTATAAGAATAGTCGAAATTTAAAACGTCACATAAGAGATATGTTCCATGTAACAACGGTTTGTCATTTATGTAGATACAATTTCGGTACAAAGCGTAATTTAATCGATCATTTGTATGATGTACATTCTTCTAGATCCAATCAATAAATATTTTTGTGGCAAATATAATCGCAGTTTCATTCGGTATATTCTGCATAATAAATATATGTATATTGCATGTGCAGATATTCTTATTGGCATTTCGAAGATAAATAAAACACCATTTTTTTAATAGGCTTTACAAACATGGGTGGATGAAATGAATCTGAAATAGTAGCAATCTTTGCATGAGTTAAACCGAAAATACATTCTATATCTTCCCAATCGAATTTATGTATGTATGTATTTTTATGAACAAATTTACTTTAGTGGCTGCATATTTATGCTGATTTTACTAAATATAAGTATTATAACGTGCCTCAGACTATAATATATTCAAAGGGTTAGTTTGTAATTAGTATGGTCTAATTCCTTTATCGGAAAAATAATTTTGGGTTTCTCTACATAATAATAATAATTTCTATGCACACATTGAAAATATCCTCTATTAATCGCTGGTGAAGGCGACGGGCAGAAGCAAGTTGCAGTTATGCTGTTAGTTACTCACTAATAATAAAAGTGCAAGATATATGTAAATATAGATTATTACATTATTACCTATAGTGCTGGCCAAAATTAAACAAAATATATAACCCCTAAAGATATACTTTTAGATATAGCACTACTTATTTATTGTGAAATATTATATCATATTTATGTATATACATGACAATTAGCGATTATTTAGCTTTGAAATTTTATTTAATAGGGACATGAAGGTAATACACTCAACATAAATGCCCTACAGACAATAAAACAAAATTGTCACTATAATATTGATAGTATTAGCAACATAGGAACTTTAGCAACTGTGACATAATGTTGTCACTTGTTGGGAAAGCTTAGTTATAGATTTTTTATGATGGAACCAGTAGTTTGTTAAATTACATATTTTGTAAAAATGTATTTATTATTCACCGCTTTATATACATACTGTTTTGCAATTGACATGTAGTATATATGTATGATGATGGTGATGATACATTGCGAGCTAAAAGATTTATTGTGTCTCCTATTCTCGCTTATTTACAACCGACCGATTACTCCGATTCCTCTTAAGCCGTGCAGAATGTCTGAATGTGCCAGATTAGGTAATTTGCCCTTTTCAATTTCATGTGCTCTTACGTGCACAACCCTTGAGTTGCACAGTGCAAAGCAGTTTGAGTGTAGATGGATAGATGCTTCATCCTCTTTTTCACAAAATCTACATTCGGCCTCTTTCGTTATTCCAAGCCTACTTAGGTGTCCATTCAGTTTGCAGTAGCCTGATAGGATTCCTGTCAATATACGATTATTGGCTTTGCTAAGGTTAATGCATTCTGAATATCTCTTTTGGTTATATGCTCTCCGAATGCAATATTAGCTTGCTTTAATCATGCAAATTCGCCCGGTATTTGTATTTTCTCTGGTCTACTTTACTCTTTAGCTTCTTCAGTATTACACTGCCACTTATCCCGAAAAAAGGATCTGGCCCCACAAAAGGTATTCTAGTCTTAGCAAAAATGTCTGTTATCTCGTTTCTTTTCACTATCCAACTCACAACAATACTCCATTTTATTATTAACTGTCTCTGAACAGAACGAACATTTGACCATCATTATGCTTAGGTAAATTTTCAAATAGCTTATTAAATTGAATTTAAAAACCTCATCAATAGTGTTTTTAATTTTCGCCGGAAGTACCGCTTTCCTCTTGTTTATAGTTCTAATGTTTCTAGTCATATTAGTTACCCTTGATATGAATGCTATTGTATACTGTGTCTAGACACATAGGTACATATCTACATGCGATATATCATGTACCTCCTTTTTATCTTAGAATAACTGATCAAACACCAATCATCTTTTAACAAGAGCGTAGGTGTTTCACTCGCATTTAGTAAATCAGATCATTAAACTTGGTACGTTATAAAGAAATGAAGAAATCTCATTATAAAAAATGTAATTCACAAAAGTAATTAAGGCGCGCACTGGAGAGAGTAAGTATGTTAGTACGTTAGTAACATATTGACTGCCTGATTTTCCACACATGTAATTCTATTATCTCCAGGTATAAGGGGTATCGTTCTTCGAATTTAACTATAGAATTTTATGAGCCGCATTTTCTGATTTCTTTCATTTTCTTTCAGATTCATCAGAACCTCTACAGTGTAACGTGTGTAACAGGACATATAAATATAAAACATCTCTGAATCGTCACATCAAATACGAGTGCAATAATAGGAAGTTATTTAGATGTCATGTTTGTTTTCAAGGATTTACTCAGAAAGCTACAGTTTTGAAACATATACAACGAAAACATTATGGAATTTAATTTACATATTATTACCTTTCTTTTTCATCTTTAGAATAAAGACCTAATATTTTTTTAATGGCGACCAATAAAACAGAATTCCATGTGTTCATTAACGATTAACTTGCTATCTAGATCAGCAGCTGATGTAGGATGAATTTTAGCACACCAAAAACTGATGGAACTTGTTATGAATCATGTAGGAATAGAATTTCTAACAGACATTTATTTATTAATATTATTTACGTCAGTAATAGTAAACTCAAAATCAAATATTAAATATCAGCACAGTACATTATATAGGTACAGCCTCCTTCAAATAAAATTGAGAAACACTAGGTAGTTTTGATTGTAATTTTCTAAGTACAAATTTCAAATATTATAGGAGTATTATATTACTCGTCTATAATACACACAGCTATTAATCTGTGTCTCAGAAGGTATACCTACTGTTAACAATGCTTTTATTATCGGTTTCTGATGTTTGATACGATAACAGTGTAGTGTAACTAATTGATATTATTTGGTATATTAGTTGTTGTATTAGAAATATACATATACATCGGCCGAAGTTAATGCTCCTTGCCAGTGAAATAAATTACTCCCTTCACAGTCCTCGAAATATGTCTTATAGGTAATAAATATTTGTTAGTTGACAATCAGTCGATGCATGCATATAGAGTTTTTAAGTACATCACTACAATATGCTATTGGAATTGGAGCTACTGATACAATAGCTTTGTTCGTGGAGAACATTCCCAGGATTCTCCAACGTAAAGAGCATGTGCAATAAAGATTTCACCGTTCGCGGTAAATGTATGGCATGTTGCAAGCATAATATCCTCTGTTTGTGGTGAACAGTTACTTTATCCGGGATACATCTGGTACACGTCCTATACCTATACATGCATGCTTTAACATATCCAAATACTGATCCCTGAATTGATAGTTGACCGCAGCCTTTCACGACCATTGTTACCTACGCTGATATCTTTCGAACTTTGTGGGATAATTAAAAATTAAATATTTATAATAAGTAGAAGTACCTACCTAAAATTCCGCATAGATGTGACTTTGCATTTATGAAAGCAATTATTTTTTGCTTTAATTAAATTAAATAAATTGAAAATTTTATACTAAATTCCTATATAATCCACATTGTATGGTTGAATTAGTAGGAACTTTCATATACATATGTATATGGCATCTTGAAGATTTACTAATTTGCTTATTTAGATCAATATATTTTTTTACCGTCTACATACTTATTTTGAGTAAGTATAGAAGCGACGAATTTGTTTATTAGTTAGCTTTTGTTACTTGGTTTTACTGGCCAGACTACACATGTAGAGTGTAATACTTGTAATTTAATCAATTAATAAAATGATCATTTAAGTGTATGTATATTGTTCAAAAAGAACAAGTATACAATGTCCAACATAAATACTTCTGCTAACGAGCCACTGCTGCTTGGTTAATATTCTAGGATGCATTTGAAGTAATAACTTTTGATATATTATCTTTACTACACATCATCCAAAATACACCGCAAGCTAACCACTTTTTTATCGCTTTAGTCCTGGCAGGCTTCCTTTGGTTGTACTGTGCTGTTTTCTTTTTATAAACGTATTTATTTTTTATGGTCAAATAATAAAAATATTAGGTTCTCAAACAGTTGAGTTGCAGACGTGATTGCGAGACAGATAGACATATCATAACTTAACTACTAACAAGGATGAATATGTACATAACAGTTTTGTCCAGATCCGCGCAACGGTGCTAAGCACGTCACCTGTTTGCTTGAATTTAGAGCTAGTTTTTTCAATATCACTTCTGCATAATTATATGTTTATATTATTGGTTAATGAGACAAGGGGCTGATTAAAATGAACTGAGCGCAAAGAACTTTTACCTTATACAGCTAATTTTATATTCTCTATTGCAGAGTTTTAGTTATTTAAACTTTGTTACTGTAATTACATGAAAAAATACTAGATTAGCTTATTTTTTTAAATAAATTGATTACCCTACTATGCTCGTATTAATTTAAATTTTATGTAATATATAGTACCTATACATTTCTACGTGCACATACATACATATGTGCAATAATTGTTTCGCTTAATAGTCCAATTAAAATAGTATTGATTCTCCAATATCTAAGAAAGTGATGGTATCTGTACTAAGCTATTGACATCTCGGAGACTATACCAAGAAACTGATATATCAATATGCTAAATACCAAGGAAGAGATGCTACAGAACCCTGGTTAATTGCTACATGTTGTGTTTCTTATATAAATGGGTGATACACTCCTGTTGGTTCAATGATGATGTACAAATATATGCCAGACGATTTGTGGGAAATATTGTACCACCTGCAATTTATTTCCCGACTACGGCTAAAAATTAAAAGTTGGGACAGTGTGAATAGTGACTAGATAACACAACTAGATGTGTTAAACTTATCATCATAGGCCAATAGTAGTGGTGGGTTTATATACTGATGTATTCTGAGGTAACGGTAACTTTTTTTATCAACTAAGTCGTCCGCTTTCGAGGGATAAAGCGCCCTATCAGTATCCTTCGCTATTTGCTAATATCTCCAAAGCTTTGATAGATATAAAAAAAGTTAAGATAAATACTTAACTGTTTTTTAGTACTACATATATGGTGAAGACATAATTCTCACAATTGTTGTTTACCGGCAACAGTCCTCACCCCTGATATTACCTTTTAGTATTACTTAAACAGTGAAGTATTTATCTTATCTCTTTTTTCGATATCTTTCATAGTTTTGGAGATATTAAAGAAAATAGCGAAAATAATGTCATTGGTAGGACCCTATATTCCGTGAAAGCGGAGCAATTCAGCTTTTAAGAAAGTTACCGCTGTTCTTACAATACATTAGTCTATAAACACACCAAATTTCATTTAAATCGATCACCACTACTTGCCTGTGTTTCCTTGTTAGTGGTATTACATGTTAGTGGGTCTGACGTATGTACACTCACCTGAAAGAAGTTGTAGTACGATTTACATAGCGATTATATGTAAATCGTTCTACAACTTCTTTCAGGCGAGTGTACTATTTAATCAACTATCTTCGTCGCTTTCTATTTCCTAAATAACGTCACTTGTTCTCTTATTTAAACTTTCTCAATCTACTCTGTTAATTAGTTTGTTTAGTTATTGACTACCAATATTTATTTAGTAAATAGTACTCAAGCTCTTTTATCTTGTATTGTGACATTCACGTATACTGACTGTGACAATATACATATATACTATAGGTTTATAATGACCATATTTTTCCCACAAATTCAGATTGTGAACATTTTTAAGGAAAATTAATATACGTACTTAACATTATATAATATACAAAAACACCTTGCCAATATATTATCAATGCTGTCCGAATTTGATTCAAAAATTAGAAACTATTTGGTAAGTTCTGTTTGCAGTGAAATTTTTGTGTAAAAATAACATGATACCTACACCTTAGAAATTATTTTGTTTATATAAACATTGTTAATATTGATTGCCTAATCTATTTTAGGAAAATTATTCAAATGCAATAAGTGCGATAAATCCTACAAATACCCATCTAATTTAAGGCGCCACGAAAAATACGAGTGCGGGGGACATCATCACTATTTTTGCCCATACTGTAGTCGACCCTTCTCGCAAAAAAGTAGCGTTGAGCGACATGTAATACAGCTCCATATGAAGCAAAATTCTAGTAACAATATTCAATGAGATTTTATTTAAAACAAGACTGTAAATGTAAGGTCAGAATAAAGTTTATTCCTGAAATATACACATACATGTCTTTTTGGTCTAACCGTACTTATTTCACTTATCTTTAGTGTACGTTTATGTTATGTACACCTGTGCATGTTAATTATGCTGTGTGTTGCATATCGGCTTTATATTGTGATCGTTGGGTTGATCGTTTTTAATGGAGTTATTGAATCTCTTTGATTTTGTAATTTTTTCTGTTTCAGCAGTTATATTACCTGTACAAGACTTAAGACCGCATAAGTGTGCAAAATGTGGTAAATCGTATAAACACAAACCTAACTTAATACGTCATAAAAAGTACGAATGCGACGGAATTGCTCATTTTATTTGTCAATTTTGCAAAAAAGCTTATACTCAGAATTCCAGCTTGCGACAGCATATATTTGCAGTACATTCCAAAGGCTTGAATTTTACATGCTAGAGAAAATTTTAAATAGTCGATATATCTAATCTGATTTTTATACTTTTTTTTACTGAAACTATTTTGTATTTTAATATAAATCATGATTTGAACACAGACAATGTTTTGTAATCGTACGTTAGGGAATGATATTTTTAGTTTTTAAAAGCGTACTAAGATTTCATATTTTAGTAACTGTTATTACAGCGTTTATTTAGTATTATGGATAAATGTAAAGTTTTATCGACTATACTTCCTGCAGTAATTATGAATCTCAGAGATATTTTCGCGCACAACATCAGTCTTTCGAAAATTAGTGTGTTCAAGTAATTCGAAGTTTGGGTAGGTACAAAATTACACAAATGCCAATAATCATTTCTCCTTTTTTCAATATTTGCTGTATATTGGCTATCACTTAAACATGAGTGTTAATTATGAAGCGACATAAACGAATATCTCGGAACCACAATGCTGGTTATTGTAGAACTAAAATGTGATTAATATTTTAGCCTGCGCTGTAAAAATGAAGTTCTATCATACTCTCCGTTTGTGTAAATGAAGGACAGTACTTACTGTGTCCAATTATGATTTTGTGGCTTCATATTACAGGTTTCTTCATTAAAGTAGTACTAGTTTTGTCGGGTGACTCCATATGTCGGGTGACTGCTGACACGTCTGTTACAATCTGTATATGGCTCCAAGAGAATCAGTAGAGAAATGTTTGTTTCCTCTGTCAGACAATCGTCAATCATACGTTTTCCGCTACTTTTAGGAACATCTCATTATTTTCTTCTGAAATAGTCAGTAAATAATCCGCAGAATCACTTCGACTTTTATGAATGTTAAGAAATGGACAAATATTATACATGGATTCTACAGCTATTGATTGCACTTTTTAATCAAAGATCTAGGTACTTTCTAGTTGTGTTGTAAAGGTGTTACTAATATAACTGAGGGCGTTGAAAATTCAAAATCTGCGTCATTGCAAATTTTTGATCGGCTAAAGGAAGGGACGCTATCAATAACGTATTTTGTTTAAAAGAGGTCTAACTTGATAGCATACTTCAGGATGTAACTAATTCCACTATTATTGTATCACCAAGCTTAGCTGGTCCGTTTAGTATTTATGGCTCTTTCAAAACTTAAGGTTTTGGCATTTACTCAATTGTTCTTAGGTATAATCTTTTATAAATGTTATTCCTCAGTGCCCTTGTCATACATTTTCATACTTCCCATTACGTGCCTTACATCAGTATAGTTTAATATTTTGTAGAGTTAACACCGATTTGAATATTGGCAGCCTTGTTTGTTCTTCCATATTTAGTAACTGTAACTGTCATTGAGATTTTTGCATTATTTCGTGCATGGTATATTTCACATCTTCGATACAATGCAGTAGAATGTAGCTCATTAGTGTGTTTTATCTACAACAGTATGTGATTTCAAGGACTGTGAGGTTGTGTATAATACCAGTAATTCCAAACACTATAACTTTTAATTAATTTGGGACAAGTATTTACAGAAAGCGCAGTCATCATCATCAATCGAGTATTGTACTGTATTATTTGTATTTTACTACTGGTAGTTTGAATCCTGTACCTATTTGAAACTACTTTTCAAGCATGCTGCATTAGATATTTGTATTACAGCAGTGCATCAGTTTCCGGTGTGCAAGCTGTAGCTTTTACCTGTATTACAACTGTTTTCTTCGGTACCAGTAGAGCAAATAATTTCAACAAACAATAAAAAATGCAGTATTTCATTTAAATTAAATGCATGTACTAACTAAGCTAAGCGCCTACAATATGTATACGATTATTATTGAACAGCAAAATCATAGTAATTTACTTGTTGTTCTATTTAAAGAACTCATTAAACATTTAGTATATACACAAATATGCTACTATTGCATCTAAACTTTGGTTGAGAGTTCTTAGTTAGTAGGTGTTATCTTTTGGAGTATATTTTGCTGACAACCTTTAAGTCCTTGCGACGAAAATAAGATTTGTTCTTATTTTGTTACCTGCAACACTTATATATTAAAAACTGCTATTGTACCAATACCACTGAGCACACCAATTTACAAATTTGTGGTCAGAGAATTGCAAGCAAATATGAAAACGGAAATTCAGGGAACACCGAAGATTTTTTATAAGCTTCTACACTTTTGTTTCCATTTTTGTAGCATTTTGTTGAATAAAAGTTTATACTAGGTTATTCTTTTTTTGATTTTATTTTGTTCCTTTTGTTTGTTTGTCGACTGGTGCAGTTAAAAATGACTTGTTGCCTAATATGGCACGCCGAGTGAAAAGTATTCTGCTACCGCTTCAGAACGGTGTATAATTTAAGCAATTTTCCATTTAGACATTTGCTTGAAGTGTTAACTTTTATTTTGGTTTTGTATTAGTAATATATTATTATTTTAGGTAAAGAAGTTGATACACACCCATGTTCACGGTGTGATAAATCATATCGAAGTCGGGGTTCACTTTTGAGACATATTAGATATGTTTGTGGACGTAAAGAGAAGAATATTACTTCCGGATATAGTCAAATTGGAGATCGCTATCTTTGCCAACGATGTGACAGAACATATCGCACATTTGGTACTTTAAAGCGTCATCTACGATACGAATGCGAAAAAAAACCATCAATTTCTTGTCCGTTTAGTGAATGTAGCTATAAAGCTAAAGTCAACTGTAGAATGCTTGAACATGTTAGGACAGTACATAAATTAGCGTTTACAGTAAAACCAAGAAAACCATTAACATTTGATGCATTGGAATAATAATAATTAATTTTTCATATCTCTTTATTGTTAAAATACAAAAAAAATAATATTTAAATTGAAGAATGTGTGTCAATTGTGAATCTGTTATATTATCTCTATGCTGTTATTAATGGTGGCATACTTTAATTTGAGTATATGTTTTTATTTATTAAAACTTAATCGTTACGAAACATTAACGTTAAAGATATATTTTTTCTTGAAATATGTACTTTTAACATAAATTGTTACAATTTTTTGTGCCTATATGCCTGTATTTGGTACATCTAATTTTGTTACAATATTACTTTTTGTTGCTGAACATAATAAAACAAATAGCATGGAATATGGAAAAGACTAAATGGCTGACATGTAAATGAAGTATATAATAATAAGGCCCAAAACTATTGTAAGAGTATTTAAGATATTACGTACTTAATTGATGATATGTTATGATGTCATACGAGTAAGCTAATCACTAGGAAAAAAGCATTACTTTTGAAACAGTTTGCACTCTCCTCTTTTAGTAAAGTTTAGTATGTTTTCCCTCAAATAAAAATCTGCGTTTATTTTTGAAGGACTTTATAGTGTTTTGCAAATTAGAATTAGAAAATTAAATTATTTATTTTAGTTAGATATTACGTTATTGTTTTTTTAGTTTATTAAGTTTCCTATGTTAGGACTTCATAGTAAGTTTGTTTAAAAATCATGTTTACGGTTGCATAGGTATATTATGTAACCTCATTAGAAAATAGAAACGAGTGAGAACTTGTAACAGTAAGTTACACAATACTACCAGGTTTGGCGTATATCAATATGATTATGCTAGTTTTTTCAACATCAGTTGAGGTTGTTTTGAACAGCTGATTGTTAAGAACCTATGGTTGATATTTATAATTTCAAGTGTAACTAATGTGACGTAAATAAAAGAATACGAGTGGATCGAATAACGGAAAGCCATTGTTGTTTGCAAGCATCACATCTTATACGTAAAAAATCAATTTGTTTGTCATCACTTTAGGCATCCGATATTAAACAACACATAGGTAAATTGTTACCATTGTTTTTTATTAGTTTAGTAGTAGGTACTACATTATTCTAAAACTAAAAAGAAAATGAAATTGTATAATACTAAAACTATTAAAATATATTTTTTATAGTTAGGATATTTTCTTTCGTTGTGATCTTAACTGAATTGAATCCTCAAACTATTGCAGGTTTCCCAGCATTCTTTTTTTGAATAAACATATTTAAGCCGCAAGCGTTTTACTTTAATCGACTTGCAACCTATATGTTTGTGTTTTGAGCATACGAAGCAATATGGAAGCCTAATGAAACCTTTTATACATATTTTATATATGTTAATCACTGTACTTTTTCATACTTCAGCATATGCCTGTTGTTCGTGGCTTTTACATATCAACACCTAATTGAAATGTAACGGGAACTTGCAGATGTATAGGCTGATCAAAGCGTTCACTTGAGGTAGAAGTGTACCATGTAATATTTCTTCGTCGAGAAATGAAAAGTTTATGATTTAGTATATTCAATATAGGTACTGATAATTTAAAAAAATTGCCAACCTCACCTTTTGTTAAACATCGAATTTTTGTGTCAGTTTTATATCTACTGTAGCTTGAAGTTTTCTTTCACAGTTGTATCTAGATATACTTTGCACTTCAACAATATTTTTGGTTTGAATGTTTTTTTTTTGTTTATAAATTGTTAACTGATGTAAATTGTAGGCATCACGACTCCTGTAACAAAAATAGTAAAAATTTTATTTGCACATGCTGACCTATATATAGACACTTGGTTTAGATTTGCATATACATATGTACATATATGAATGAACGTGGTGTCAGTCGGTGCAATTTTTTTAAGCAAGATGTTTAAAAAAATTGAATCCAGTGTTCCTGAATGTAGAAAGAGGTCTCCTATCAAATATTAGTCGACTTCTAAATTTTTCAACTATTTTTATTATTAGTTTTGTTTTACATGTTATATTTCACATACCCATTCTCTATATTTACATTTTATGTACCCGTATCATTAACGGCAGTGTTTTGTAGGGCAATCAGACGAGAGATATCCGTGTCCACATTGCGAGCGAGCTTACAAAATCCGAGGTTCGCTGGTTAGGCACATGAAGTATGAATGTGGTCGAATAGATAAGCCTATCGTAACTGGATACAGGAAAGTTCAAGACATGTATATTTGCCAAAGGTGCGATAGATCGTACAAAGTATTTAGTTCTATGAAGCGTCATTTGAGGTACGAATGCGAAAAGGAGCCTCAGATATCCTGTCCTTTCGCTCAGTGCGGATATAAAGCGAAAATAAATTGCAGAATGTTACAACATGTTAGGATAGTACATAACATGTCTTACGAAGTTAAGCCAAGAGAGTCAGTTAAATTACAGCCACCTTATGTTTAGCTGTTATTTTAGGTTTCAAGAGTTTATAAGTTATTCGTATTTTTAAATGTAAATATATTTTATATAAACAGAACAAAGTAATACACGAGGGTATCAATTAATTTGCAGCCTTTTGTTGTTATAAATGATGATTTTTTGCGTACTACTATTAGCTTTGGAGAATATATCACTGGTTTCGTTTCCACTTACATGTTACGCCATTCCTGAAAGCACACGTAGCGTACACATAGAAGTGATAACCTTTGGAAAAATAAAAAAGTACATTATTGCTATCTGTTATCCTATTTTGTTTAACAAACTGGCGAACGAAGTACTTTTTATGGCGGGTACGTTTAATATCACAAATGTTTGGTTTTCATGTTTTTAAACTCAAAAAGAAGTATGTATACCAAATGCAGCACATAGCATAATAATTTCAAATTTTTGTCGAATATTATAGTAAGAAATAGAAGCTTGTATCTATGATAGACAACACATTACACCATGCACAAGCTATTACTTATCTGAAATTCGTTCTTGTTTTTATAACGTTGTTTCCTTTTACATGCACCTTTACTTATATATGTATTGCTGTTAATTTATGAAATACGGAAGTTATTAAATATGTAAAGCCGATAAAAAGTTTTTATGTTGTATCCTTTGAGAATTACAGTGGATCAGTTCAAATCTGTAGTAAAACTGTATTTAGCGAACTGTTGTTAAATATCTCAATTCTATATAGGTTATTCACCCTATACGGCACGGAATATTGTGGCGAAAATAGGTGGCTTTCAAAAAGTTTCGTTTTTGGGATATATGCAGGTCTATTACGGGTACTTTTTAAAATTATTTTCATATTATACAGGGTGTCCCAAAAGGTCAAAAAGTATCAAAGTTGTGTTTTTTTAAATAGAACACCATGGATGTTATTGCTTTTTTGGATTCTCCGATCAAAATAAGTGGCTGTTTTAATAAGGTTTATTTTGCCTAAACTTTAAGGTGTCCTCGGTAATTTGAATTTTCTCCAAACCTAACCTTATTTGCAGATTTTAAATACTTAAGAAGTATTTGAGTTATGTAAGTGAAATTTACAATGAAGTGTACCAATAAATCATATTTTGTATTCCTATTATAATAAAGTTGCCATCTTATACAGGCTGTCCAAAAATTTAAATTAATCAAGTGAGAACTTTAAGTGTCTATCACTTGATTAATTTAAAGAGGACTCCATATTTTTTAACTTACTAGGAAATGTATTTCTTAATTATCTATCGAATGGTATTTATACCGAAGACTTTGTATTTTTACAGAATACGCCAAATAATAGTTTTTTTGTACGATTTGGTGTTTTTTAAATAAATTGTTAATGTATCTAGATGCCTGTGGTAGTTATATCTGTGTCAGATGATTTAGAATTATAAAAATAATAATGAACAATATCTTTACCAGTATTACAACATTCCATTTCCAGACACTTACATATTCGTTTTTGAAAACTACTGCCAATTCTGGGCAACATCTGTGGGATTAAACTCTCAAAAGCGTTTCTTATGCGTATTTCAATATCGTGTGGTGTCGACGGCGTATTATAGACTATACTTTTTACGTACCTATCCACATAAAAAGAAGTCTGATGAAGTTAAGTCGGGATATCGCTATTATTTCAACATTGGTGTGATGTTGCTTATTCACAATGAAGATTTACACTAAAGAAAAGCGCATTAATATGATCTTTATTCTTGGAGAATTAAACAAAATTTTTCATTGGTTTCTCGAATTTATGCTCTAAGGTTTCCTGTAAGAAGTCATCCTCTGCCAGCCGTTTTTGAGAAACTATTAAAACATTTCAGGAAGTAACTTCACCAGATCTCATTTCGTGCGAATACGTAAAAGAGATTGTCTATATTACGCCACCGACACCACCTGATATAGAAATACGAATAAGAAACGCTTTTGAAACTTTAACTCCACAGGTGTTGCCCAGAGTTGGCAGAGGTTTTCAAAAACGAATATCTAAGTGCCTGGAAATGGACTGTTGTACTATAAATTACATTCTAAGCTTCTGAATACTAACGATATTGTTCATTATTATTCTTATAATTGTAAATCATTTGACATTTTTAAATATCACAGGCATCTAGATACATTAATAATTTATTTTAAAAACACCAAATCGTACAAGAAAGCTATTATTTGGCGTATTCTGTAAAAATACAGAGACTTTTGTATAAATACCATTCGATAGATAATTAAAAAGTACATTTCCTAGTAAGTTAAAAAATGGCGTCCAATTTAAATTAATCAAGTTATAGACACTTATAGTTCTCACTTGATTAATTTGAATTTTTGGACACCCTGTATAAGATGGCAACTTTCTTATAATTGGGATATAAAATATGATCTATTGGTACATTTCATTGTAAATTTCACTTTCATAACTCAAATACTTCTTTAGTATTTGAAATCTGCAAATAAGGTTAGATTTGGGGAAGATTCAAATTACTGCAAAAACCTTAAGGTTTAGGCATAATATACCTTATTAAAACAGTCACTTGTTTTAAACGGAGAATCAAAAAAGCAACATTCATAGTGTTCCTTTAAAAAAAACACAACTTTGATACTTTTAGAGCTTTTGGGACACCCTGTATTATATGAAAATAATTTTAAAAAGCACCCGTAATAAACTTGCATATATCTCAAAAATCAAACTTTTTGATAGTCACGTATTTTCGCCACAGTATTCCGTGCCGTATATCGTCAATAACCCTGTATAAGTTTTCTTGGTCCCTATGTAGACACTACATGGTTACTTTCCATGAATCGAACTACAACATATAATTATGCTTGATTGAGAGAATAGCAATTGCTTCTTTGAACCATTTATTGAATTCTGTAGCGTTTATTGAAAAGGCTTGCACGTTAAACTTGTAAAACCAACGAAAACTAATTCTTGTCTAAAAAATTGATAGTTATGTATCGCTATACAATGTCTTGCCCGATGTTGGAAAACACGTTATAACCGAAATTACTTTTCAAGCAATGTTACATAGAACTTTGTAGTATTTAGCACAGTTCGTTGATATTTCTCTATTGGCTTTCTAAAGATACTTCGATATAAAACTATTCATTTTTCTCACTTTCAGCAAACGAATATAAATTGACATGTACATACAGAATAACATCTCATTGGTTCTTTGTCACTATATTACTTATTTTTTACTACACAAAGGTTGCAAGAAACTAGCAATTAATGTTTAAATGGATAAACTTGGTTACCTATTCAGTGAGTAACTTAAAGAATATCGTCTTTTGAAAAGACATACGATTTAAGCTGATCCACTAAGGATGTTGAAAGAAAAATACTAGCTTTTCTTAGTAAATGATCGCTAATGAAAACAAAAATTAGCGAAGTATTTTATATAACACCTCTATTTCACCTCTAACTATTACGACATGTAATTCTTGGTTTTTTGTTAAATTAACAAAGAAAAATTTCTACATGATAACTGCTATATCGTTAAGCGTTAGAGGTTAGCAGGATTACTATTGGCGATGTATAAGGAACAACTACTTTGGGAACCAGGAAAGCTTTTGATAGTTTATCAGAAATCTTTTTCAAACGTCGTAGTGTATTGAAAACAAGAACATTGTTGCAAACGATGAATTTTACTTAGCAAGTAATTTTTATAATTGGTTGGTTGTAGAAAGGTAACTATTAATATGTATATTGTTAAGAAATCAGTGCTAGTTTACTCCATACCATGATTCATAAATCAAAATAAATTTGCATTGAGTATTCAATCATTAATAGTATTGTAATATATAAATAAAGTGAGTATAGTTTTAATATATTTTTGATAATTGATTCTTGAGGATGCGCTATTTAATGGTGTTGTAAATATGTACATATATTACTGTACTAAAATATAGAATAATAAAGTTGTTAACTTTTACGTTTGTTGTTTGTATATAGCAGTATAATGCCTAATGTAAAAAAGTGGTAGTAAATTGGTTTGTATGATGTGCAATATTCATAAAGCAACCTGCAGGGAAATAGCGTTTTGCATTTTTGTAGCATAACAAATAGAAAATCCAGTATTTAATGAATGTTGTTGGAACATAAAGTCAAATGTAAAATTTGTCACATATAATAGATTTGGTGTTCTAAGTTCAAAGATGATTAGGTTTCAGAAAGTTTTCAGATGAAAATCCAGAAAAAATCATACTACTACAGTAGAAGAGTCTTAATCCACTGTAAGTATTTACGATTAAGAGAGAATGTATAATTGTTTTACTTCATATATTACTTTAGTTGCAATAGATGTCGTGTTTCCAATGCTATGTATAGTAGCATACATTCTAACAAATTTTGTTTGCAGACTTGGAAAAGTTCACATGCTACACATGCCATCGAACGTATAAAGCCAAACGTTCGTTATGGAGGCACATTAAGTTCGAATGTGAAAAGGAACCCACCTTCGTTTGTCCAGTTTGCAGTAGGTCCTTTAAGCAAAAATATTCTATGATTAAACACTCACAGAACGTTCACAATGTTATAGTAAATACTATGATTAGAAGGTTCAGAGCCCACCGATCCAGAAACAAGTAGGATTGCACTACGGTGTTCTACTATTTCAAATTGGATCTCGTCGAGAATAAACCGTTTCTGTTTTTACAAGTTGTAAATGTGTATTCTACATATGTGCATGTTGATACAACTTTTGATGTGTTTTATATTGCAATTTTAAACCTTCTAGATCGAAAGGAAAATATTTTATTTAGTGTTGTTTAGGTGACCCAATGATGCATATGAATTACTATAAAGAAAGCTTTTGAAGTAACAGGCGCCCATTTCAGCGAAGTAGTTTCCTAAAACTGATGGGGTCTCCGTAATTTAGACGATTGTCCGTTTTTGAAAAATTACTCAATAACTATAAAAGATCCATAGATAGATTATGGTTATGAAGAAGGGTATAGACTTATATAGGAATGTATTATATCTTAAAACAAGCAACTTCTCTTTTGCTGCAAGACTATTTTTTATATTTTATTCGCACATTGTATTCCTAAAAGAATGTCTCTTATACAATTATATGGAATATGTTAAATATTTTCAGTCATAGGCAAACTCTGAATCCGTATGTATGCGCAAAATATACAAATAAATACAGGTAAATTCAATTGTACCATCACGGACTTTAGTTATGTCCGGTCTCTAGCGGTACAGCCTGCGCTCTTGTCACTATATCGGTTTCATCGTTAAGCAAATTTCGTCTATGCGTACGGGGTAGTTGTCTATATATTCAATATTTTCGTTTAAAGCCGTAGGAAAAGAGTACAAAGTCCGCGATGGTACACTCCATACGAAGTATGAATTACATGAATGATATTTAAGTTACTTATTATTAGTTCACTAAGTCTTGCCGTTACGGTAATAATTTTATATCCATATTTATCTTTGAAAATTCACCGCAAGCAAAAATTACCTTATTTCTAACCAAAGCTCCATTAGCCTGTAATATCAGGATCTTAAGCTAGCTACATCTCTAATCTCTATGTAATTATTTTTCTAATATTGTTCTAATTGTTCTGTCAATGTTAACTGCTGTATTCTTGTATGAGCCACATCGATTAATATAGTATTTTTGATTGATGCAACTGCAGTGGCTATCTGTGCTGTATTGTTTGTCAGACGATCACTGAAGCTCTTATTGTGCATTTGAGTGTTTGTAATGTTTGCTACAGCACTTAGTATAAAGATAGTTCCAAATAGAGTACTTATTGTCTTTACGCTGCTTTTCCTGGTAAAAGTCGATCCTTTTATGAACATTTTATGCTTTTTATCTCAAAAGGTGGATTTTTGGGATATACATATTTAGATTTCTTTCTCACCGATGATATATACCTCTACGATCATCAGGCAATTTATTAGTGCATAAAAGATATTGGAAGTGGTAGTTGCCAAGTAACATGTAAACAATTGTGAATTACACATTTCTAGGCTCTACATCGCTGTAATAATGTTCATATGTACTAGTAATTGAGTAATTTTCCAAATATCGCGAGTTTTTCCTCTCTTTGAATGCCGATCAAATGGCAATGGAAAACTGAATTTTACAGACATAGTACCTTCTCATGCTTGATATTCCTGTACTAGCAGAATGAAAGTTGTCGTTAGATAAAATTGAACAACTCGGTGCTGCACTGTCCATAGTCGTTCAAAGTAACGTTGACTTATTAACTTCTTCTGATAGCAGGCCAGAAATCCAAGAAATAACCGAAAAAATCTCGAATTCCAAAAGTTTGGCGCAATTTATCGTACGTAGTCAAACTTTTATAACAGGAAGTCCTATTACTTCAAGTTTTTGTAAATACTTATCATATGTTTCGTTTTTTTTATATCTTGCTGTCATTCTAATACTATGCACTACTTTATAGTGAGTGAATATTCAACACATATAATGTGTTTTAGTAATTATTATTATTATTATTCACCCTTGCTATATTTTGTTTGCATATGTCGCCGACAACTACAGTCGATGTTATCAACTCAAAAATTATAGCATAGTAAACAATGGGAAATGTAGTTTTCTACTCTTCAGAAAATGTATAAATTGGTGGTGTGGTTCCATTACCATAATAAATCTCGTCAACTATAAAAATTGTCAAAAAATACGTTTTATCAAATAATATTAAAGGCCGTTTCTGTGACCTGTGTCGCTATTATGAAAGCTTTT
>ML219181.1:0-28915 GCA_004785975.1 Popillia japonica | reverse complement strand
CATCAATTTTTTTTTTAATTTTGCCCTAACCTGTCCATGTTCCAAACAATTTTTAACTAACCGTCGCACTACATCTTTAGATGGAATTGGCCTGTCCGGTTACCTTTGTCCAAATAAAGCACAAGTTGGACTGGAAATTTTCCGGACTCTCCATAAATCATCAATAAATTCAGGTAATCCTGATTTGTCAATCCCAAACGTGACATTTTCGTATACTAGATTAGGAACTGTGTGATATACTAGGAAGTTTATTAACATGCTATCGAACTGTCATTAGAAAATTAGACATTACGCTAAAACTGTGACGAAATTTCATAGCCAGCTTTAGCGCTCACACGAAGTTTCTGAATACATTCACATAATTTGCGAATAGCTCCTAAAATATTCATTTTAGGTATAGGGAAATGTAATATCATTTGATGAAGATTTTAATTTTCTAACATTGGCGACAAAAATATACAGGATGTTCCATTTAAAATTACGAAGTTATTAGTGTTTGAAATTTAACATATTAGGTCGGTAAATACTAACACCCTGTATAGTCTTTACACACAAGTGAAAATAATTTTCAATAGCCCATCTTAGTAGCTGTCTAACTTATAATAGTAATTCATCAACTCTTCTGCATACCGCAGAAATACGTCACTAAGTACTACTATGCATTTGATAAAATTTTCATAAAAATCAAGTTTGCTATAAAACGGTGATGTTTACACCAGTCGAAATAAATGATCCATACGCCAAATTTGTTGCTGAATTCAATTGTTTGAAAAAAAATGGGTAATCCATTAAAAAAAAAGAAGTTGATTGTGCTTCCGGCGAAACCGGAAATAGAAAATATGTACTAATATTTTCTAAAAGTTTGCCCCCATGCCCAAAATAACTCTGCAAATTTACAAATATGGAACTTGCTTCGTTGCTGATATACGGCTAACGTAAGCTAGTCCTGTTACACCCTGTATAAGTACATACATATGTCTATAAATTTTCTGTCTCAATGCCGTAGTTTCAGATATTAAAAAGCGAATCTATCGATTATTTCGTCTACTTTAATTTACTTCAAGTGTGAATTCGTTTGTTGAATAAATCTCCACCATTAACGCCACACAACATTGTATAATTTTCACCAATGTAAGACTTTTTAGAACAGTATGTCTGCTACTATCATATTGGCAACCATTTCATCACTCATATAACAATAAAATTCTTTCAAAAATAAATTAAATTAGCACAAATACAAAATTATTTGTATGCATTCTAGTATGACCTCTAATTACACATGTGTACATTATTCACTTTCTCACAAATCATAAATTGTTATAAATTATAAATAAAGCATTAAACAAATATTCTACTCAATCCATATAATAAACTTTGATTTGGTGTACATCAAAGTATTTTGTACATATGTATAATAATAGTATAATAGCAATACATTATATAATATCTACATATAAACTAACATTATATCTGCAGAAGTATAGCTACTCCTGCTAATGTCCATTTACTGGCCTTTTCTTTGGTTTTTAAATTAAACGTCCAAACAAACGTGGGACCTCGTTGCCTTGTTTTATATACAGGGCAATCGTACATATTTCTTAGGTCTTGTTTATCTTGCGTAATAGCTTTTATGAAAATTACAGGAACTACAGGAAACAGCTCTTTTAGTTTAGCGTCTGCGATACTACCTTGTTGAATATCCCATCTTGCGCCTTCCATAAATAAACCATGTACATAAGCCCCTTCCCTAGGTGCGGCCGTAAAATCATCTTTCTGTTTTTTCGTAACATCGGTAAGTAAACACATTTTATCTAAAGGCCATTCATTCTTTCGAGCAGTTTGCTGCATGATAGCTGTTAAAAATGATTGGGGATTAAAAAATCCTCCAAGCCACACTGAAGATGGCATAGAAAAATCATTCACCCACGCTTCCAGCTCCTTCACTCTCAAACCTAAGTCAGCGTACCATTGACCAAGAGGTAACATTGACGGGTATGCTCTGGCTGCCCAATTCTCAGGAACTTGGTCCATATAAAGAGCTTGTTCCAATACCTCCATATCTGGAGTAATAGTCAATTCACCTTTCAATCCCAAATCCAACTCTCGCAAACTACGTCTCAACACTCTGCTTAATATGTTCATCCTTTCACATTCTTGGAAACACACAATAATATAAGGAGTTCGATCTTCCACTTTAGCCATCATCTCAGCAATATTAAATTTCATAGGCAACTTATCACATATATCGTCGAGTGTTTGTCTAACCTTATCTTCTCGAGACATTCCTGCTCCTGTACTACCTCCAGAATCTCTAGGCTGCATTTCTAAGATTGTTTTAAACAAAGCCTCCGATATATTCGTCAAAAATCCAATCTCAGCATTTGGATGTAAGCCATACAAATATGGTGACTCTGGGGGCAATCTGTCATCGATATATCTATGATATCCTAGGTAGTCCGTATTTGGTGGACATAGAAATCCATTGGCTAGGTATAATTCACCTTCCACCAATTCAGGCTGCATGTATACTGATAAATACGTTCTACATAGTCGTCTATCCCAATCATCTGTGATATGACCGCCATACATTATTTCACCAAAAAGATATCGCAGGTCTTCCCACGGTACCTTATTATTGCTTTCCAAATAATTATACAAGACATTAACACTAATCGTTAGATCACCCACATTAAATGGATAATTTCTATTCCACCCTTGCGGTCCGAACTTTCTTCTTTCTGCTACCACTGCATGAAAATAACAGAGCGCAAACAAAATTGATTTAAATTCTGTTTCTCGAGTGCACATTTCCAACGTTTCTTGTGTAAAATTATCCAAAGCTTTATGTAAGTTGGCAAACATTCCAGTGGGCGGCTCATTTGTTATCTTTATCGACGACTCCAAAATTCCAGGAGGTAATACGTTTGAAGATGGATCAGCTGCTGCTTCTGCGCTTAAGAAAAGCCTGTAATCTTCATGTGAATTTTCGTTATATTGCTCCATCTTTTTTTCCAAAGTAGCTAGCCATTTCGCTACTAAATGTATGTTTTGAAGAATGACCCACTGCCCCTGTTCAGCTGCAACATCCATGGCATTTTCGGCTACGATTTCTTGTCCTTGTCCTAACGCAACGCTGTGGAAATTGCCATTGTCGACAGTAAACCCTAACTTTTTACCTAATCGTTCTACGTCTTTTAAGGGATTCACACCTGGAGACAGTATAAAGAAAGTAGGAGTTGAGTTACTAGTTTCTTCAAATGATTTCGCAAAAGAAACCGTACGAGCACTGATAAATTTACTTCCCAATTTTTCTTCAATGAATAATGCCACAGCGTAAGTCATGCGATCCGGTCTTAAAGCGCGCATCATACACAATCTTTGTAATGCAGTTTTATTTTTCCATTCTCCTGGAAACTTTTCTTTTTCAGGGCATTCACTATCGACAAACTTACGCCAACGCTTAGCAGACCCTTCAAGATCTTTATCTAAATTTTTAAATTCATCCATCTGCGCTAAAGCTTTGATACCACCCCATGATAAATTACTGAGGAAATCTATTGGTGACGTGAGGCCAGCCACAACAGGAAACCTTAGCAAGAAATCAAGTTCTCCGGGATTAATCTCATGGGAGTGTAATAAAATCTGAAATGCCATTTGAGCCATAAACATTAGCTTATCACATTCAAAAAGACCCCTGGATGTATACATAAAGACAGAAAAAGTTATACTATCCAGTAAATTATTTACTCTTTCTTTTAATTTCTCAGCTTCTTCTGCAATTGAAAGTGCATATTTAAATACGACAGTAAATGCCTTTAAAGAGAATTGGTATATAACGTTTATTCTATTTAGGTCATTGAGAATAAAGTAAATAAGCGATGCACGAGCAGCAGCTGGCCGATAATGTTCACGAGCTTCGTCAATTTTAACCGATGTTACACGAGATTCTACCACTTTCACCTGAATTTCTTCGGACATCTTTTTAGTCGTTTCTAAATTTATCACTAGTTGTTCGTCGCCTAGAATATTACCTGTTGCAGAGGATAATCGTTCCAGCAACGAATCTTCGCAAAATTTTAATGTTATTTTGAAATCATTTTGCTGTTTAGTTAGTGACGACTTTAATGTTTCCAAATCTGGTCGTTCCGCTTTCACGACTTCTGCTAGTAACTGTTCTTCTAAACCATCTCTAGTTACAGTAAAATTAATTAATGTTGTTTGGGCTTGAATTTCAGGCTTATAGTGAGGATTTGCTAATTTCGTATGTAAAATTAATCTAAATCTTTGATCATAATCAACTTCTTTATCTCCAATTTTAATACAGCGTCCTTTCTTTACAAGAACTCTACCTAAAATAGGATCAAGTACAGCATCTACAGTCTCGCCTATGTTCTCCAGTAACACTATCCGTCCATTAGAAATAGAATTCTCAATTGTCTCTAAGTAAGTTCTCATTGTAAGACGGATAACAGTCAAATCGTTCCCATATTTAGTTTTAATCCACTTAATACCTTGCAATTGTGGATCTATAATAAGTGGCCATCTGGCAGAATTAGTTAAAATTGTAGCATTTTCGGAAGACATGCGATCATTAGGCAACCCCTCGTTATTCCATTGAGCAATTTGTGCATCATCTGTTAATAAAGAAAGTGGATCTAAACCTTCTGTCATCGGTATACTCGGATTCATAGATTTTAGAAATGGCATCCAATACTTATTAAGCATATCTAATCTATAATTTCTGGTAAAACATCCCACATAGGAAATAAATGCGGTAACTAGTAACACATCACCTGGAAGTGTAATACTAGTGTTTTTAAAGTTCCTAACGGATTCTCTCCAACGGATATTCTCTGAAGCTAAGCCATTTACGAGTCTATTCGCCAAATCTATCATTTTTGCTGTAGCATCAGCTTCTCTTTGGCATTTTAACTTTGCAGCAGTCGCAACTTCAAATTCTTCTTTTAATACATTCAGTTGCTGTTCTAAGTTAAATAACTTTTCCTTTAGTTCTAGTAATTTGGATCTAGCATCATTTAAATCTTGATTTGCTTTCGCAAGTGCTCTTCTTTTAGGCTCAACAACAACAAACACGTCATAATATTTTACTATATTAATGACCCATGCGCATAATCCAGCAGCTGCAATTGATTTGCTTATAATTTTTTCCGGATTGAACTCCGGCTCTTTTACATATTCCCGAACTGCTTTTATCAAATCAGGATGTATGTTATCTTTATCGTAATAAACAAGATCATATAGAAATTGATCTACCTTACCCATCATTCCTTTACAAGCCTTCCAAGATCTATCTTTTGGAGGTTTACCTTTAGGTGCAAAGAGAATCAGTACAGCCGCCGTAACCATTACGACAGCTTCTGGAGGACTACCAAAAGATTTTAATTCGGTGAGATTGCCTTTATTTAAAGTATTTAAAGCGGCCTTTGCGGCTAGTAAGGCCGGCTCTGCCTTCTGTAAATCCTCTGCACATACTTTTTGTTGAGCTGCCACATCTTCTTCTATAACTTTAACTTTAGCTTCTTCGTCACTAGCTATAGCCTGTTCTTTGCTTACTTTTTCATTTTCTGTACTTAGAACTGCAATCAATTTGTCGGCAGCAGCATTCTTTTCCCCTAACTCTACTTCTTGCACTGCTAAAACATCTTTTAAGCCATCCGCTTCTTCAGAAGTTGATGCCAATTTTAATAATCCATTTTCAAGTCTAAGTATACTGTCATCCAAATGCTTAGTTTTCTCGGTCAATAATTTCTTATATAGAGCTATTTGCTCTAAAAATGTTTTGGGGGTAGTGTAATTATATCGTTTTTCATTTAGCAAATACTGAACAGACATTTCGTTTACTACACCGTGCACATGCGACATAAACTGTGAAACTGAATTAATCAATTCAGGCGGAAGATCTTCGATTTCAGCTAGGAATCGTTTTGATACGGATATTAAGGCATCTCTCGGCCACTCGTGAAACCAGTTAATTGCAGTACAATTTACTATCGCTGGGAATTTGCGAGCTCTTACTCTTAATGTGGACCCTACAGGTGAAAAACATAACACTATCTTTAGCAGATGACGAACACGTTCAATGTAAAATTTCCAGCAATTTTCCCTTGTATCTTCCATGCCAGCGCCCTTTACTTCTCCTCTAACAGCATTTATTATGTTTTCAGTGTCTTCATCGCTTAATAGATCCGATATTTCTCCTGAAGCTAACATATCATTTACAAGTACTAAAAATCTTTCTTCTGGAACTTGAGCATCGGTCATAAGAAATACAGTGCTAACATTTTTTAAACCAGCTCTTATGTAGATTTGTGCTAAGTCAGCTTTCATGTCACCCATTGAATAACCTTTTTTTAATTGAATCTGAAAGACGTCTATTGACGATATAAACGCAGCCAATCTCGACAATGACTGCTTTCCAGAGCCACCTACACCAACTAAAAGTGCATTGCCTCTAGGAGCTTCCATGATTCTATTGATTCTACATATGTGATTCATAGCATCTTCGAACAACACCAAATTCATTGCTGCTACTAGATCATTGTATCCCTCTAAAGCATCAGTTAGTAATTTAGTCAAACGTGTATATTCAAATATTTGGTTATATTTCGGATCCCCAATGGTTTCAGCAAAATGACAAAATATTAAAGGCTTTTCCATGACATCTTGCTCATTATACTCCTCAAAACCTTTTTTTACCACTTCTATTAATAACTTCTGAAACATATCGATGTCCTTACTTTCAACAAGTTTATCACAGTACACACGAGTTGCTTCATGTATCCACAGCCGCATCATATCAGTTTGAGTTTTGATTGCCTCACCTGTAGTAAATAACATGCCTTGAAATATATTCGATAAATCTCGTAGATTGAAAATGTAATGGAATTTTATTGCTGTTGGTAAATACGTAGTTGCTACTTTATTATGAAGGGCCAGTGCAGCATGAACAATTGGTTCAACCACTTTAGCAAGCGTATATGAAAATTTATGATGTGTGTTTCCTATATGTTGTGACAGTATATTGTTATAAATATGAAATACAGCATCTTGCGAAGGAAAACTCAGAGCAAATACGCAAAAATGTCTTTGCAAACGAGGATTAATCGTAAAAGATCCAGCTGTTGGATTCATACAAGATACATATTGAACGTTATGAATATCCTTCAGGGTTAATTTCTGTCTGTCATACCAATGTTGATAGTCCATATGTTGGCGAATTAATGTATGCGGTTGCACAGTAAAGTATTTGTCCACTTCAGGCATGTTCATGTCGTCAATAAAATATATCATTGTTTTACTGCCCGGTGGGCCGTAGACTCTTCCAGCTTTCTTTTCTAACGGCTTTTCTAACACCTTTTGTAACATTTCAGATGTCGTATAAAAATTAAATGGTACGTTCGTAACAGCGTAATTTTCAGATAAACTAGCAAGTTTTTCTCCAACTAATACAGTCTTTCCACAACCTGCGGCTCCTACCAACATTACAGGATGTCTGTCCTGCATAAGTTGATCTAGAAAAAATCTCACACGCGTGGTTTCCGCAGTATTTACTAATGTTGCTTGCAATGGTATATCCGGGTCCAACTCAAAGGATTTCACTAACTCAGTCCACGGCAAAAAACGTTTAGTTTCTGGTTCGATATAATAATGAAATACATTTCCACCAGCCGGAAATTTTATTGTTTTAAATTCATTTGTAAACCATTTACTAAATTCGTTACGCCAGTCGACAATTTGATCTTGAAATAACGCTGATCCAAATGCCCATACCGTAGAAAATACAAAATAAATCTCGTACCATTCTTTTGGACAATCTTGAGGCACATTCTGAACTGTCAAAAAACTATCTAGCAAAAAGCAGAGCATTTGTATATGTGCTATTTCAGAAATAGGAGTGATTTTCTTAAATTTAACTCGAACGACGTCTAAACATGGTGGAACATATTTATCAAACAGAATAATTAAATTCGCTCGTTCACTCTGTTGAGTGCGTGTTTCAATCCACGATGTCACATAAGGATTCCAACCTAAATCTGCTGGATTAATATACAAAATTCCTGCTCTAGAAACCGTAGCTGGAGTAGCAGTTCGCAAACTAGCAATTTCGAATAGTAATCTCATATAAGTAGTCAAAGCTATTCGTTCGTTGCTAGCTAGTGTTAATACCTTATTATCGTCCATTAACGTATTTAGCGATTCGATCCACATTGGATCGATGTCGCCATCTAACACTATCCATTTCGGTCCGTTTCCGCTTAAATTCGCTTGTTCTCTCATTATCACTGAGAATAGTCCATCTTTCCATTCTCTAGTTGCTGGGTTAATAACTCCAAAAAGTTCATCATTAGTTACTGCTTTTGGATTCAGATCATTATAAACAGGTTTTCGCTTTTGATTCTGGTAAGTTCTAAATAGTGTTTTCCAGACCATCGACTTCCCTGTACCAGCGAACCCGATAACAAATACCGAATGCCTTACAGCAAACAACTCTTCAAGTTGAACTACTTTTAAAATAAAACCCTCTTCTGGTTGTAGTTTTAAATCAACAGCAGACTTCTTGATAATTTTTTCGAAATCCATATTTCTTTTCCTCGGTACATCTAAGGCAGGAAAAAGATCTCCAATCAATCCCATAAATACAGGAACATCATCCGTAATAATTTTAGGAATATTGAAATCTCTCAAGGCACGCATCAAGACTTGATCCTCTGGTCGTTGCCGATCCCCTCGTTTTAAAGAACCAGCAACCACCAACACAGACTTAATTGCCCTCAAACCCCAATCATAGTGATCTTGTTTGCTTAATAACTCCCTGCATAAAGTATAAAGCGTGATGAACTTTCTGGCCAATAAACGAGCTTCTTGGAAACCTTCCGCCACCAACATAATCTCACAAATCAATTCGAAATCTGGAACAACCATCGCACAAGGACGGAAAAGCGCCTTCAAATTTTCAGGTAGTTCTGTTCTTCCAGCGTAACCTGGATTCATAGTAATGAAAATGCCCACCTGAAATTATAATTAAAAGATAAGTCGCAACTATTGAAATTCGTTTTATAAGAATTACATACATACATCTCAGACATATTTTATATTAAATCATGACATACAATGCTCTTATTTTAATATTCGACATATACATACATATGTTGTATTTTAAAATAATCGAATCTAACCATTATGCACTAGTTAACCAATTATACACAAGAAATGTGACTAAAATGCAGTCTATTCGTTTTTTTTTCCTCTTTTTAATAGATTAAACAAGTTTCTAGGTTCTCGCCGATTTGCACAACTAATTATTAGAAACGAGAAAACGAATATTTAACTTATTTGAAATGACAAGTGAGCTAAAATCACGATGACTACCACATAATTGCTGTGGAGATCTGTTTGGGGGCCTAATGCAAACTATAACACTAGGTAGCATTATATATTATCTATTCACATAGTATTTGCTAATACTTAATGATTTGACTCGTTTTTCCCTATCTACATTCAAACATAACAACAATACGTTCAAAATTGTGTTTGTATGCAAACTTATTAAACGTACCGTATTTATCAGAGTTATTTCTGATCCTAAAAAGAAGAACCTTTGTTTCTTATTTTTAATTGCGTCTTGTATAGTTTTTACTTGTACAGCAACTACAGACAACACTTCAATAGATATTCTATTAAATTCATCGAAGCATCCCCAAGTGCCTGTCTGTGATAAACCTTTATAAATATTTCCTACGGATCTAAAATCCATTTGTTCTGAACAGTTAAACACATAAACCATGATACCAAGCGCCTTTCCTAAATCTTTAGTCGTTTCGGTTTTCCCGGTACCTGCTGGGCCGGCGGGGGCTCCGCCCATAATAAGATGCAAACTTTGGGTCAATGTAATGTAGCACCTATCAGTTAATGGGGTAATAACCAATCGAGGAGTATTTCCCAAGTATTCGTATTGATATCGGAACTGTGCATCACAAATGTTGGCAAAACAATCTTTTATCTTTTCGTCCCATCTGTGTCTTAATTGGCTTTGCCATTGAAAAGCTTGGGAATTTTCCACTTTCATCAAGATCATTTTAGCAACAACATCTCTCGAATGTACATCTATAGTACAAATTGTCATAATTTTCTGGCGTTCTCCAGGAGTCAGGTCACCCAACAGTAACATGATTAACGCATTTAACTGCGCAATTTGTTTCTTCTGATAATCTTTCAGCGCATTTTCATACCCTTCTTCTAATCGTGAAAATGCTATATTAACTTCTGTTGTCCACCAAATCTGGGTGCCACACAACGCTGTTTGGGCAGAATAATCATAAATCCAGACTTCTCGAGGTTTTTCATCATATGTTACAACGCCTTCACTGAACAATTGATGCAGAGTTTTACGCATCACATCTATTACTCTATTTAACCACACTTCTACTTTTCCAGTACAATCACAAATTTGACTAAATTGAACATATTCCTCATTTTCTTTGGAGATCATTCCTTTTGCCCGTTTTGTATTCTTTCCGCTTTCTTGTAGAAAGACTAATTTTGCCAACGAATCGAATAACTTTGTAAGATGCCGCTGAACCAATTCTGGCTGATTACCGTTCGATAATATATCAAGCAAGTCGGCGGATGATACAAAATAGAATCGTGGGAAAGCCAACCGTTTCGTCTCTAAATAATCATTTAATGCTTTCTCACAAAGGAGTAATTGGGATAACAGTATATCCAACTTCTCGTATAAACCGGGTTTGTTCGTTGCTTTAACAACATTTAAATTTTTCTGCATATCGAGTAAAACTTCTTTAAATTCTTTGTCGATTCTATCAAATCGTTTCGAATCTTCTGGTAATTGGTTTCGAATATCTTCGGATCCAATAAAGATGCTTTCCAAGTAACACCATTTTCGTTGAACTTCAAAGAATACTTGTATAACTTGATCGGCATTGGATAATTTCTTTTGCCAATCGGAAACTTCCTCTAAGAAAAAGTCTATAAACTTAGATGTCATCATATTTTGCAGTTGAACTTGATTTTCTTCCAAAATCTCAATAAGTTCTTCTGATGCCACTAAAAGTTTCATTTTTGTCCGTTCATGAATTTCAGTTTCAAATTCCATTGTGTTCCAAGTTGTATTTAATTCTTTCAATACCTTTTCCATTGCCATTTCCTTTACGGATTTATCAACAATATTCTTAACTTCATCTTCGTATTGATGCAAATTTAACGCAAGCAGATCATTTAACGTAGTATCGTCGCTCATCACGAATTTT
Source organism: Popillia japonica (assembly GCA_004785975.1). Lineage (NCBI taxonomy): Eukaryota > Metazoa > Arthropoda > Insecta > Coleoptera > Scarabaeidae > Popillia > Popillia japonica. The sequence continues at coordinate 17,627 of ML219181.1, read as the reverse complement.
ACCTGAAATTATAGGCTGAGGTTAGGATAAAATGTAAATAAGGAAACTAAATGAACATCGGTTCTAATTTGCAAATTTATTTTCGATATGAAAGTATAAAAATTGCTCGAAGCACCGACGTGTACTCACAGTATAGTATGCCGGCAATCTTTCCGTAACCTTAGCAGCATACATTAAAGTGTATATTAGACAATGAGAAGTACTGCAGTATTGCAAGTAAAAAAAAACAGAAAACAAAAAGGATTCAACTAATGTGAATCTTTCTAACCTTCGTTGCTTGCATAAGCTGGGTCCAATGTCGATCCCTTATTGCAGGATTTTGCAACTCCGTAACAGCTCTTAAAGATGTTAACATATTTTTAATTGTAGCATCCATTTGTGTATACACGTCCCATGCACGTAGTTCTTTGTCCATACCACGAATTTCCTTTGCAAATTTTTTTAGTTCCATTTCCATACTTTCAACATCAATTTTCTTCCATTGCGTGTACTTCCACTCATCTATACAAGAGCGCACTATATTCACGAAATCCCACAACTGTTTCAATTGACGTATTTCTTTTCTTGAAGCTTTCAATTGTTTAAACTCGGGTAAAGTCAATTCAAACAGATTGCCTTGTTCCCCAAGATCATTCATATTTTTCTCAAGATCTCCTAATTCTTTATTAATTTTATCTAACAAAGTATATACATCACTGCAATCGAATCTAAAGAATGGCATTTTCTTGAATTGATCCCTATAAAGGTTTTGTCTTATGTCGAATAATGCAATTCGCTTTCTTATTGCATTCACTTGAGTTGCTTGCAGAGGCGCTACTGCTTGTTTAGTTGTTAGTGAGACCTAAAAAATAATTATATGCACAAATAAAAACTGAAGTTTCTATATATTATTTATGATATAATTTCAAAAAGAAGAAGCCACAGAATAATGCAATAAAAACTCATCAATACAAACATGAACATATTTTTAATAATGAAATATTTAAGTAATAGTAGAAATAAGAATTTTATAAATTTTTGTACCTTTTTGCAATTCGTCCACTTATCAGGTAATTCTTGTAGCTGAACATGAATTTCTTCAGAAAACTCGACTCCATAGTTTCTAAGCAACTCAATAATTTGCTTTAATGGCTCAAACATATTATCTGTGGCAAACATACGTTCCTTAACTTTATATAAATATCCCATGACTTTTAATAAACCATCATAATCATCATCGGCTAATGGAGTTTGCATGACCTTAATGGCTTCCTGAATAAAGTTTTCTAATTCCTCCAAACTCCTAACAACATGATCTACTAAATGCTGCTTAAACATATTACCCCACTTACAAACTATATTTAAAATTGCTTGTCGTAATGGTCTAAGATCAATCCTTAACCATGTGCTTATAATATGTTCGGTCTCAATTTTCTCTACCATTTTGTACAAAGCCTCGTATAAATTGATTTGCTCCTTAAATTGTTCGATAGTTGGAGGTGTTTCTTTAATGCCCGGACCTTTATCGTCTTTTACCATTTCTAGTTCATCCGGTGTAAGCATTCTACCATATAGCAAAAACTGTTGCAAACACTCGGCACGGTTATCTAGCCATAAATATGCGTACTTATTGAATTCCTTTTCATACGATATTATACAATCTATACCAAGAGATACATTATTTAAGATTTCGTTAAACATTGAATCTATGTTATAATCCATAATAATATCATCGTAATAATCAACCGCAGATTCATTTTTTCCTACACGAGGCATTCGTTTGCCCATCTTCTGTGCATCTTCTAGCAAAGCTTGTACAAAATTTAGAAAATTCTGGGGATCGTCTAAATCAATAGTAGGAACGTAAACCACAAGGGGTTCGTGTAACTCCGCTAAGATTTCAAAAAATGGATACGATTTGCCATTATCCTGCATTTCGGTAACAAAATACGTAAATGTTGTATTAACCGCTTCAATTAGCTTTTTACTAATCATCTTATCTAAATAATCTTGATACGCTTCCCATTTTGTAGCCCTTTTCTCAGCTAGTTCTATCTCTTCCGTCGTCAATTCTGGTGGTGGAGGTGGAGAAGTCTCCACCTCAGTGACGTGCTCAGCTTCACTCTTTCTTCCTTTTCCTTTTTTCAATTTGGGCTTTTCAAGAATTTTACTGTCAACTTTTTTAGACTCCATCGGCGGAGCTGATGGTGATGCATCTGGTGATGGTGGTGATTGTTGTAACTCGGCGTCCACAGACAGTTCGCCAGTTTCCAAATCTACAGGACCAACTGGAGCTTCCTGAAAAGATATTAAGTATATTAAAAACCCGTAAATCTACAAACAAGCGATCGATATCTTACTTCGTCTTCTTCCACTATGTTGTCCTCGGGAATGGGAAAATTATTAAACAATTTGTAGTTTAAATTTAGTACTCTCTGAACTTCTTCAGCAGCTGCAGCTACAAGTTCATATCTCTTATTTACTCGTTCTGTTCTATCTTCTAAGCCAATTGTCAGTTCATTTTTTCCGTCCTTTCGTTCGTACAAAGGTTCACGAGACCAATCTTCAATATTAAGGAGTAAGGTACGTACATTCTGTTGACCTCGCAGTACTCGATTATATAACAACTTCATTTTTCCGTATATATCCTCTATTGTTGTAGTATCTAAATACGAACAAGCATAAGATAAAGGATAAATTAAATACATTATTAACTTACTGTCTGTTTCCCATGTTAAGTTGCTCACTAATTCCTCGATCATATTATCAATTCCTAGCATTTCATCTTCAATTAACCTATATTCTTGTACTAAAGTCTGAGTTCGTAAATGATTAAACCATTCAATAATTCTGTTTAGCATTTGTATTGAGTTAAATAATTCCTCAAATCTTTCAAATACGTCCTCTGCTTCAGAAGCAATATTATCCAAATTTAGAATTTTTAAATATCTTACTTCACGTAAAACTGCAAACATTTCTTTGTCGAAATTCACATGGATTAAATCATTTTGTCGCTCGATCTGTACTTTACTCATACTTATCCCAATCTGATCAGGTACACTGTCTATCCATGCATTCATTGTTTTTATTTCGTCCCTCGAAATTATTTCTAGCATTTCCTCAAGCTTCCGAAGTGTGAATGTTGTTTCCTCTTCAAGCAAAATGGGATCTTCTAGAAGTTTGAAATCTTGTAAAGGTTTTGCGATCCTTTCTTTTAATTTATACAGCCACATCATCTTTCCTGCTACTGGTGGAAAATATTTGTCAATTGGAGGCCCTTTACGCAAACCATCGTCGTGCAAAAGTTTTACTATGTCCGCCTCTTCGTTTAGCATTTGAACAATACTACCATATTTAACAGTTACTTCTGCATTAATAATAGGTCTATCTATCAAATTGCCTATAACATTCAATAATTTAAATATGCTGTCTAAGTTGTGGCAATCATCAAATGCTTGGGAAAAAATTGCTGCTAATCTCCTGTCGAAATCTGCACATTTGTCCATAAACTCTTCATAATCCTTATTTATATTGAAATCTTCAGGACAGAGAATGTCGTACTGAATATTATTAAAACACGTATAAATAGTATTAAACTCTTCATGGACTTCTACACATTTCTGTGATAAAGTGCGACCTTTAATACCACCTATTTCCACTTTCTCCAGTTTTCCGAATTCTAGAGCTACTCCTAATATTTGTTTCACCATAAGCAAACGATTAATAAAATCCATCAATCTTTGAAAGACATTTCTAGGATGAAACGTCCAAGGCACTGGGTCCGAATCGTCACTAAAATATGTATGCAAAACTGATCGCACCTGTTCGAACGAAACTTGAAAGAGGTTCAGTATCTCTATACATGTGCTAATCTTTTCATGAACCTCTTCGGTATCGCCCTGAAAAATTGAACTAGGATCTAATTGCCTGATAGCAGCCTCAATGAGCATATTACCAATTTCTTGGAGTAGTGTCACAATCTTACTGCTAGTACAATAGTACTTTGAGTGTGACCATACTAACGCCAGTACATGGACAAGAGGCTTAATATAATGATCCATATTTAAAAAATCCTCGCTCTCAAATCGTTCGAAATGGCTAACAAGAGGTTTTAAATATAGGCATATATCTCTCGCTTCAAGAACTCCAGCCACTACGTTTTTGAATGTCATTTGAAAACAAGATAAGTATGAGCTTTCCGTCATTTGCAAGTAGCAGATCATTTGTTTCACTCTAGGATCACGTAGTTGATCATAAATGCATTCTAGATTTTTGTGTCGGGCGTTCCAGAACTCAATTTCTCTCATTGGGGTCGGATATTCACCGTTCGCAAATGCTATTCTTGAATTCTGTTTTAATATGTCTGTACAGAGGTTGAACCACTTGATCACAAAGTTCTCAATTGCTGCCTTGACTCCTAAATCTACATCTTCACCTTGAGTTGATTGATATTTGTTGACTACCTGAAATATTTTATTCGTTCCTGGGGGCATAGGTAGTAACGTCTGACTTTTCAAAGCCCCACGTAACTGTAAAAACACAGTGAAATACATTAGAATTGTATTCGTTAAACAACCATAGCAAGATCAAAACACATCTTAGTGCTCACGCATATTTTTCACGGTGGAAAGTGACCATTTACTGCTAAAATCAACATCGAAAAAACTATTGTCTAGAGCCCACTAACAATGAGTAAGTAAATTTTATACATTACACAGACATATTTCCGTAATAATTTGATTAATAATTAAGTTAAACAGGAAATACAAAATGAATCGGAATTTATAAAATTAAGCAAAGTGTCTTAAAATGGTTGGCCACAAAATAAACGTTCTGTGAATTTTAGGGTTAGGGCTTATTACACATATATAGCAAATGAGAAAAACAATCTTTGCATTACAATGACATAAGTATTAGCAAGACACTAATGGAAGGTAGGAAATTCGCATCGTGGCCATTTATGAAATGACAAATCACGGGTGTTGTCACAAATTCTGCAGCATGTCTGATCTACTAAAGATCGCAACAAAAAGCTATTACAATCTACTGAACTCATATGCGAACTATTCAGAAATTTACAATTAAAGACATTTGTATTAATATAACAGTTAAGACAATTGTCCGTGATTTATTAACGGTAACTTTCAAATGCGTGACTTATCCAATACCGCGCATCCTCGCCAAAATGGGGATATGTACATAGAAACAGTTTGACATTTGAATTTAAGATTTTGTGGGATTAAATCATATGTAAATAAATACAGTTTATTTGTTGGATTTTTGCCGATACGTCATGAATTTTTCTCAGTACCAATCTAATCGATACTTGCTTGTCAATTGAGCTCTAAACAATAAAGGACAGTCTGGTATGTATCTACGTTTTGATGTGTGTTTCATTGATTTTAAGAAATTGGTGTTTGTCTGAGACAAAATTTTTTAATGCAGGTTGCCATTTAAAAAAAAAATCAATAGGTTAAATTTAGTGCCATTAGGCAGGTAATTTACTTAGAAAAACAATACGGCATATCATCAGTTTATTTATTCGAAAATAACAAATAAAATCAAAAACTGAAACAAATAAATTAAGTGAATAAACCGCTCTAAAGGAATGAATGAAATAAATGAAAACCGAGTTCTTGATTAAAGAACATTACAGCAAGTTTGACATTGTTGTCCATTTACTTATATTGTGTATGTGTTGTAACATTTGGCTATCCTGAGTATATTTTCGTCCTCGAAAATCCCAACAAGAACTCATTGTATTTTTTCAGGTATTCTTCGTTCTTCCTTAGGATTAATGGGCCCCACTGGTAGTTCTGGTTCTACGGTTTGCTTTCCATCGCTCAGGTCTTCTTCGACTTGCATTGGCATCTCATTTTCTTCATCACTAGTTTCATCAGATTCGTTCGGATTTTGCACTGAAAACGGCTTCAAAGCATCTACTTTTCAGGCACGCCTTCTATTCGATATCTGCCATGCGGCAGTTTTTCCACGATCCCGAAAGTTATTTTGTAGTTTTTTTGCAATTTTCGTGATTCTTCTGTAGATGATGCTCCATGAATTGTATTATCAATTGCCCATTGAATTGTTGTCAGCTTTACATAGAGAAGCTAAGGAAGGTGTGATACACCGATTTATACGTTCTACTTGTCCTTCTGTTCTTGCCGTGGAAGTAGCGTTTAGTACTTGGACAATTCGTTTCTCGCGCCACAACTTTTTATAGGTGAAACTCGTGAACGATGTTCTTCGGGCACTAATCACTTTGAAAAGTTGTCCCATAAGATTTACAATTTCTTCTACGACTTTAACAGTTATACTTCATTCACGTTAAGAACGCAGCGTTAGATTAGATAGGAGAATATTTCCCAAACTGTGATTGGCTGTTACGCGCAATCGCTTTAACCAACAAAAATTGCGAATTTGTCAGTTGTCAAACTGCTGTTCGCTTGTTGTGTTCGCTTTGCCGTTTATTATTTCCTATTGTCCGTTTTATTTTTCGTATCTTCTAAACATTGTGTTCAAAATAGTTCTTTTTAGAACTCGTTCACCGTTATATTTTACAGGGTATATCATTATAAATAATCAATAATCACCAAATTATTTAATATGGCACACTTTCAGCTTTACCGATCTTCATGGCTGAAGAAAGATTAGTCGACGTGGGTGCTGAGCCAGTTGCAGGGCCATCACTAGGAAAAGGTAAACGGTTGATTATTTCACATATTGGTAGTGAAGATGGTTTTGTTGAAAATGGCCTGCTAGTTTTTGAATCAAAGAAAACTGGCGATTATCATGAAGACATGAATAGTGAAATATTTTCTGGGTGGATGAGAAATATTCTGCCATCTCTCGAACTAAATTCAGTGATAGTTATGGATAACGCACCTTACCATTCAGTTAAATCTGAGAAATTGCCTACTGCTACATGGAAAAAGGACGCATTAGTGAATTGACTTCTTTCTAAAGGTATTTTGTGCGACAACACACAGCTGAAAATTGAATTGCTCGATTTAACAAAACAATATCTACGTGATAATCCAGTATCATACGTAATCGATGACATGATGGCAGAAACTGGTCGCACTATATTAAGACTACCCCCATATCATAGTAATCTTAATCCGATTGAATTGATTTGGGTTCAAGTGAAACATCATGTAGCAGCGAAAAATAAATCTTTTAAATTAGCAGATGTAAAGGTATTATTACAAGAAGGGCTTGATCTTGTCAACGCAGAGTCATGGAAAAACTCTGTAAAACATGCTATTGCAGAAGAAGATAAGATGTATCAAGTGGATAATATAGTGGAAAACATGGTAGAAGAATTTATTATTACAGTAAACACAGGATCCTGTTCAGAGATGTCATCCGATTTAGATGAGTAGCATAATTGAGATTGTTTCTTCTGTGGAAACTACTACGACTGGAACTACTACGGCTGGAAGCAACGTAATCTGCATTCTTATACTTTATTTTTCACATCTATTGCTGAATGAATAAATGCATTTTTCTTATATCATGTAACTATTCATAGATTAAAATATATTTTCTATTATATCGTGTATATTGCATTAAAAAATTCCAAACCTGTGATTTTCTTTACTTTTTTCTAATGGTTCCTATCTACACACGATTTAGGCAAAAAGTAAAAGTAGAAGCGTAGCAATAATTTTAACGTCAAGGATTGATGTAGGTATATATTACCATACATTTAAATTTGACAGATCTTGTATTTTTTTATTCACATCTCATTTCTCTTTGAACTGAAACAGGCAAATTTTAAGCCAGATTAAGTATGATTTCCATACACATAAGCAAAATAATATTCTCTGATAACATATGTACGTGATTATTAAAAATATACGTATTTCCTTGTGTCTGGACAATTATTATATATAGGTATGTAATGTAAAATACATTACTTTGTTTAGTCTGTTGCATTTCTATACGAAACGAATGTGAGGTTAGAATTATTTGTTATTATTCAACTATAGATACAATATTTGAAAACATAATTTGAATTTGTTGTAGTTATTTTACAAATAAATTATTTGAAGTGAAAGTCTGAGGTTAAGAGAATAAAATTCACATTTATATTTCAAACCGCCCGCCTTTGTTTATTTCTATGTAATTGTGCTAGTGTAATACAGCCGCCGATTGTTGCGTTATCAACTGCATTCTTAACGAGAATGAAGTATAGTATCGATATCGTATTCCTGGTCGGTTTTAACATAGTAACCTTCGTAAATCCGTCTACGATAATTAAAAGGTAAGTAACATATGATTCAAAATACTTTTTATAAGCGTTGGCTATGAATTACGTATATTTCAAACACTTATGGCTTAGCTAATATTATTTACTTATCTGTCAAATGTGATTAATTTTCAATGTCAGAATTCTGGTTAGCTGAAATGTTGTATTATCGTTGGTAGTAACTTATTACATTGAATTAGAAGAATGGTATTTACGTGATGAACTGATTATATGTAGTTTAAAACCGCATGGCTTAACTTAGACTGTCAGACGAGCAAGTAAAGCAGTCGAAGTCGTTAGGTCAGTGACAGTCATTGAGTTGACAACCCATCAGACCGCAAGGTCCGTATATTAAAGGTTACCTTAGTGATGAGCGATATTTCACTCCCTGTGATTCTTTCACGGTGATTGGAAAATCACCGATCACGCCAGTGAGTGGAGAGTTCTACAAGCAGTGATCAGTGATTGGGAGAAATATCGTTCCTTCGATATCAAGTAACGAGATTGCGGCGATCACTGTTAGACGATTAGCCAGTTCTATTATCGGTGAATTTACCTTCATTTTTAGTAACGTCGTAGCAAAACGGTGATTACTGGTTGCCTATTGAAAACTAAATAAGTATATCAAATAACCGGTGAATATCGGTGATATGCATATATCTACATATACATATCAGCAGGGAATGAAGCAAGTTATTTCATTACAAATATGAATATTATTTTTGTTAAGTATAGTAAAATACGTTTAACACGAAATTGAGCGGACTGAAATATTTTTTCGTGTTAAAAGATTTTCGTGTTAAAGGATATTACAAAAAGTATATACGAACTTATAAATACTCAAAAACCAATACCTAAAACGAAAATATTAACAAGAAGTTAATGAAATTTAACATATCATTTGCAAAAAAAACAAATAAAACATTTGTAACTTTTTTGACAAATGATCTGAGCATTGTCGTTTTTAGCATCAAATTGTCAAAAAAATGTTCGATAACGTCCATTTTATTGTTCATTCTAACAATGGAATGTGCATCTGAATAACTGCGCATACCACGCGCATACTTATTTTCACGATTCCCTCATTTAGGTTGTGTGAATAGGAACAACATTGTACATTTCATTATCCAATTCGTCGTCAATATCGACATACATCAATAATATTTGTTGAACTCTCTTTCAAACTCCTTTTAATTCTCGCCGATACATACATATTAATTTTTCGGGACTTCTTTATTATGTCATTTAACCGAAATTTCTTCTTAAGAGTTTTCGTGTTAAACGTATTTCACTGTATGTATAATTGATATTCGTCTACATAATTATTTAACATTATATTCATAATAATATAAGAAATATTTATATTTCACATAGATTCGAATATTATCTAATAAGACTAACATTTAATTTTTAATAGTGCACTAACAATAAGTCAAAATCTGAAGTACTCTTGTTAAACTATACATATGAAATTACCATTGTTTTAATTTTTAATATATTTACTATTTGTTGTAATTTTGAAAATAAATGTATCTATTATAGCATTGAGAAACATATACGGTTATACGGACGATACAATATCGATGAATCATAACAGTGATCGCAATCACTGTTTATAATCACCGTTATTTACAAATCACGTTCACGACTCACGAAGTGATTTAAAAATCACCGTTTCGCTCATCACTAGTTACCTGGGTTACCTCGTAACTTTTCTAACCAATCCAAAGAAAGGGCGCGAACGCGTCATCATGTGTGCTCTTTTTAAAAAGTACAAATAGTGCATATATGTAATAAACGGTTTGTAGTTTTGAAGCTAGTACATTTAATGTTGGAATTGCTAATAATAAGATGAAGTACTTCCAGTAATATATCCTCACAAAATTCATTTTTGTAAATACAATTAAAATCATTACGAAATACTAATAACAACAGATGCTTTGACAAATGTCAATAAGAAGATATTTGTAGTAGAAATAAAAAGACCTACCATTTTGTTTTTCAAATTTCGTGGTAATCTATTTAAAAGTTTGCTTCTTTCGCAATCTTCGGTTTGAAAATGTTTACTGCTCCTTTTGTATTCAGTTGAAAATTCCTTTATCCTTTGACATTTTGCAGTCGATGGATTTCTAATGTATGAATGTATAGGAAATTTATGAAATGCTATTTGTTCTCCTTCTCTTTTCGCTTTTAATGTATTACTTTTGCAACCAGCTATATTGGAAATAGTTCCTAGCACTTTTACCTGACATATAGTAGGTATTAGAGTATTTAAAGTTTATTTAAGTTAAAAAATTGTGTTGATATATCTATTTTGACATAAGTATATATGCACTACTTTACTTTTTAAAAAGAGCATACATGATGACGCGTTCGCGCCCTTTTTTTGATTGGTTAAAAAGTTACGAGGCAACCTTCCAATATACGGACCTTGGTCATACCGAATCTGACTCGCTCTGTCAAATGCGATTCATTTTAAATGGCAAAATACTATTAGCAAATAATAAATCTTCTTTGTACGTACGTCTGCCACTACCTTTCTTTCGTTAAACACTTCCAGTATCTCGAAATGTATTTACCAAGTAACGAATGTTATTATAAAATACGGCTTCATCGATTATTACGCGTGCATATTTCAAACGAAAGTTCTGTAAACATGGTTGACTTCTATACTTCCATTCACCATTTTCAATATATCCATTGCAAAAGTATGACTCAATAATGAATGCCTTTTGTTGATCAGTAAACACCATTTTTCTAATTCAATATAATAAGTAACTGCCAACAACAATATAACATTCAAGGTAACCAGAATTCAGACATTTAAAATTAATCACATTTAACAGGTAAGTAAATGATATTAAGCTAAGCCATACGTTTTTCAAATGTATATAATCCATAGCCACCGCTTATAAAAAGTATTTTGAATCATATAGTATAACGTAGTATAAAGGTGATCCAAATGAAGAGTGTGGGAAGGTATGCCTATTTTATCGATCGAATGTAATTTACCTTGACGCTTTCCAGTTTAGGAAGTTTATTACATAAGCGTTCGATACATGTTCCGATGTAGCCTTTCACATAATTGCCCATTCTGGCCACCGAGAGTTTTCTTTTATTTTAGTTAACGTCTTACCCAAACCGGGACCACCAATGTCATCATGCCATTTCTTAGTGATCTGCCATGAGGCTCGTTTGGCACTACCCACAAAGCATTATTCACAACCTTCTTGAACAATCGTCCATATCTTATTTCATATTCTCTGTTCACACGTTTGTCTTCTTTCATGTTCTTAGTGTGTTTATTGAGTATTTGAATGATATCTCTGATCCTAGAATTTTGTCTCTGCAGAATGCACAACCAATCGCTTTCTTCCAAACTGTTTGGCAAAACAAGCAACCCTGCGGCACAATCTGTTTCTTCAGGGTCTCCAGCAGGGTTTCGTGAGAGAGCATCCACATGATACATTTGCGTACCTGACGTATGCCTTATTTCGAAGTTAAATTCTAATGATCTTAATCACCAATCGGGCAACTCTAGTGATTAGAAAACGTACTTCGCAATGCACTACAGTCAGTAACTACAGTAAAGGGGCGACCAATCTGGTACACCCTTAGTTTTTCCATTTCCCAAATTACAAATAGTTTCCAGTTCATATTCATCATACTTGGACTCATCAGGGGTTGTCTGTCTACTTCTGTATACTGCTGGACGCATCACATCATCGAGTCCTCTTGTAAAAGTACAGCACCTAAGCCAAACTGCGAAGCATCTGTATGAAGTTCGGTGTAAGCTTGTTCTTTCCTTCTCCATCTGTTCGTATTCAAATAAATCATGGAATAATTTTTGGAAATGCAATGGGTTCTCCATTATCTCAGCTAATAGCAAATTTAGTAATGGAGGATCTTGGGCAAGATTCATTAATGAACTTCATGAATTGCCATGTTGAATTTTACAAGCGGTGTGTAGGTGATTGCATATGTTGCATACCGATAGGTAAAATGGAACATGTTATACACATTTAATTCCTATCATAATAGATTAAAATTTACAGTTGAAAAAGAAAATCAAAATTATATATGTATTTATTATTTTTTATATTACGTATAAATTTTTAAATGTTAGAATAATACATAATAACGAACATAAAAACAAATTGGTGATACTAGTAGCAACAGACACAAACTACTTTTCAAATACTTCGGTAAATTAAAAAAAAAGCGTAATTAACAATTTAGTTGACCAGGCTATTAAATTAGCACATCCTGATTTCAGGATAGAGAATTTAAGCAAAGTTAGATTAATTTTAGATAAAAATAGTTATTCAAAAGAATTTTACGAAAAATTAATAAAAAAACTAAAATATAAAATAAACAACATAGGCACAAAAAAAACTAGTAAAATATACCACACAATTTCGTACATCAACGACTTAAGAACAAAATTAAAGACGAATTTAAAAAATCAGATATAAACATACATTTACACCCAGCAATAACAAACAGTTATTTACAAATTTCAAAACTAAGATTAAAAAAGATACTCAAAGTAATGTCGTATATCAATTAGAATGCAAAGACTATGATAAATGTTACGTAGGTCAAACTAGACAATACTTAAAAAACGACTCTATAATCATCAATGGACTGTAACGCATAACATATCCGCGGAAACTGCTTTGCCTAAGTTTTCTAAAGAAGAACATAACTTTGATTTTGAAATTAATAATATTTTAAAAAAGAAATATGTAGTTATAAAAAGAGATTAATATATGAAATGATATAGGTACATTAAAAAAGAGAATAACGCGGTCAATTTTAGAACAGATATTGAAAATTTAAGTATTATTTATAATAATTTAATCACCCAATCATACCTGAATTTTATCAAATTAAGCTCTTCACTAGGTTTTTTGCCATGTTTTTCCCTAGTCCTTGAACAAAACTTTTAGAGCTTGACAAAAAATACATTGAACAAAAAATACATTGATATAAGGATCATTATTCTTATGATTATAAAATTACATTTCAAAGATATCTTAAGATTTTACAGATTTTTTTACAAAAACAAACGCTATTCAATATGTAGAGATATTTTCAAATAATTTACTTTTTAAGCTACAAATTTAAAGTATTGAAGATTATGTCTTAAAAAATAAACCAATTATAATTCTATAATTGTTTTATATAACCTGTGTTCATTAGTATCGCAACTAGTTGTAAAAGTTTATATTAAATAGTACAAAAATGAATTTTATTTAGTGACAACGAAAAACATATATTGAGAACATAAGAATTGTGTTCTTGTGTATTACGTAGTGACTTGGCCTCTTTAAAATTAACATAATTATTAAGAAGCGCAAATTCTATTAAAAATGAGCAGCTTCAAAAATAGTTATCATGTAAAAAATATTGTACGTGTATTACCTGATACATCGTATTCTTAAAAGCTTCAATATGCGTAATCACGTCTTTAGAAACAACATTAGGCCATCCTTGGTGATTTGCAGTGTTTGAAAGCATAGGAAAAAACACTTGCTCGGTTAAGACTGCTAACTCCTCAACAGGTTTTGAAGAAAATTCGCCTAAGATAAGGACATCTCTTAAGTTCTTATCGGTTATATGAGTTTCCTCTTTCTTGACGAAATAACAACTTTTTCCTTTCAAAGATGATGAAAACCGGGTGAGTGGAATTAAGACGCCGGCAGAAGAAAGACATAGGATCATCATTTTGACTGCAGGCTTATTGAAGAAGTTCAATATCAGTTTCTGCAAATAGATAATAATAATATAATGAAATGTATAGCGCTATAAACGCGTTATAATTCTAAAGTAATGATTAGGATTTTTAATTACAGGAATTTATAATTATATTTGTTTATAACACGTCATAAAATAAATAAATATAATGAGTAATTAACAAGAATTTTAATCAAGCGTACTCCCACTTACATAAATTAAAAATCGATATTAGTAGGTACAATTTCTGAAAGTTGTAGTGATTGCAGTATTAAATTTGGCCATGCGAAGCATAATTATTATTTTAGCGCGTTAACAACTGGATATTTACAACGCATGCTCTGAAACCGATTCACTTCAAACACAGATTAAGACAAGGCAACCATTTCTAATATCATCCTCAGCTTCCACTCTATTAAAACTTTATGGAGCAAGAATACAATAAACTGCTGTAAATTAACTTTTAATAGTTATAAATATAACTAAAAAAAAATCTTACACCATGATATTGGATCATATACAAACATAAATGTTCGAGTAGAATAAAGTTCAATAAACTGATGCACGGAAAATATTTTAATAATAACAGATTTGTCATTTTAACACCATTAAGCTTCACATTATTTTTCAATGTTTGCCCATTGAATTCGGATTGCAAAGTGATTATTCGTTGGCCTTTCACACAAGTTCTCCCTCCCCCTCCCCCCCTCACCGCGTTGAAAGATTTAGAAATGATCTGAGTGAGATGCAAGGCAAATTTTCAAGACCTTTAGTTATTACAGCCGCATCACAAGTTCCCCAAACCCCCAAACCAATAAAGTCCTGACATATCTAAGCAACAGGCCAGACGAATGATTGCAAAATGTGTTTACGTCCAGGACAGCTACCTAATGTATTTAGGACAGCTACCTATGTATTGTAAAACGCATGACGTTACCAATTTATAAATGTCATGAATTACTACTTACTTGAGAGAAGGGTGACTTAAGTCAAAACATTGAGTTATTTTACAAAAATGTTTAGTCACGAACAAGAAATATGTATATACCATGTGAACGCCTGCGAGTCATCGATACCTAAAGTTAAAAATAAAAGATGGGCATAGCTATAGTTCGTCTAATGGATCTTTAGACACACGTCATTGTTTGATGGCATAAGCAAAGATTGTCGGTTAATCTAGCTATCCTTATTTAATAGCGATGTCGAATATTCAAGTGCGGAAAATACGTATGTCTGCAATACGCATTCATACGTATAAAAATTGATGACGTGCGTCTAAAGATCCATTAGACGAACTTTATATATGTATGTATGTAGCTTCCGTTTGTTAGAAAAAGGAAGGCGTGTACGCTATATTGTAGTGTGGCCTTGTACTGGCTTCTTGCGTCTCTATCGTATACATGGATTTTCCGTTTCATTCGTCGCAGTTCAGCGATACATTAAATTCCCTATCGAGCCGACTATTGAGAGCAAAACTTCATCTATTTATTTTAGTTATCGCATATCAGCATTCAGCACTGACTTAATACGGGCGCGATAGGGCTACTGCATAACTAGATCCTCCCCTTGCATCAGGCATCAGTCATTACTAATATATCAATCTATCGCTTGACGAAGTGCCACTCTGTATACATATGTAGTAAAATGTTATTTTTTGAATGGTGAACGTAACGGAAATGGAGGTTTTTATTCCATAAATAACTGCAAACAGAAATTTTCGCAAAGATTTCCGAATTTCATTCTTGACTGAAATGTTAAGAATAATAGCGTGTTTCCAAGAAAATGGTACTGTAAAACACAGACCACGAACAGGTAAACCTCGTCGCAGAAACGAACATGTTATTGAAGAAGCAAGAAATATAGTCTATGAAGATCCAACTATTTCTGTACAAGGGCTATCACAGCAGTTAAATTTGCGCACTAGAACGACACATACTCTTCTTAAAAAAGGATCTTCGAATGCTGCTTTATAAAATGCGAATGTATCTCGAACTACTCCCACCAGCTTATGTAAAAAGAATTACATATTGTAATTGATTTAATATCAATAATAATAAAATTGTGTATAAGTCTAGTGATGAAGCTTGGTTTCATCTAAACGGATATATGAATATCAATGCGTTTATAAAACACTGAGAATATCCCTTATTTTCGTGAAACGGCGTTACATCCTTTAAAAATTGGCGTATGGGTAGTTACGTCCAGAAAAGAAGATTATTCGGTCCGGGGACCATTTATAAACCATTTCATGACGATGAACTTCAAAGAGTAGATATGTTTCCAATAAGATAATAAAAGTCTATAGTAATCACCACTTTAGACTGTTTTCTTATTTGAAAAATTAATTTATAAAAGTCTACTGCAAAATTTAGACGATTTTCGAAACAATATTACAAAACATCAACAAATTAATTAAGACATATTAATTCGCGTTTTCGAAAATATGAAGCGTCGTATAACCTTAAATGTAGTAATCAACATTTTCAGCAACTGTTGTGAAAATTTTAGTTACTTTTGTATTCTTTACACAAACTTGTTACAAACCTGCCGTTAAAACAGTAACCCATATAGCAAACATATCGGCCGAAATCACAATGACAGTTGCGCAAAACTTAAACAGACTAACAGGTATACCTAGCGACACATTCTAATTGCACAATCTAAAGCCTGCTCTTCACGTTGGCCAATATATGTGCCAATGGCGTGGCACACATATTGGCCCAGAAATTTGTGAAATTGTCCAGACGTTGGAACTGTTGGAAGGTGGTTCAGTTTGCATCGGTTCAGGCCAATGTGCGGACATAAAATGGAAATGAAGGTGCTAACGGCTGCTGCTGTTTATTTATTTACTGCATATAGGTACTACCAAAGTGTGTACAGAAACAAGATGATTAAAAAGAAATGAAAAAGAAGGAGGTGGTGGATGCTACACGTGCAGTCAGTGTGAAAGCTCGTTGCAAACTAAACACGTGGCTAACGTGTGGACGCGGCGGCCATCATTCTACCTACACGCCACTAAAACCCTTTGATCTGCATTGAAAGACCGACACAACACGGATCTCGCACCAACATGTACGCCAACACTATAGCACCTACCAAAGTGACCATAAACCCCCTTCTACATGTTGGCCGCACGTATTGGCAACAAATATTGGCACATATATTTGCCAACGTGAAGAGCAGGCATAACGCATAAAGTAGAGGCTACATATACATACATAAAGCAGTTCACTGCATGCATTGGCTCCCCTAAAATATACAGACAGATGCACGGTCTCTCTTTATATAGGTATTTTTAATAATGCATCTGTTATTTGTCATGTTTGCGTAAACACACGACTACAAAAAAGGCGTATTCAGTATTTCTGGAATTATTTTTTATGAACATACCGCAGACTTATTGATAAGTATTGATAAATGAACCACCCACGTAAATTTCAACAAATATTTCGTCTCGAAAGATGAATTATTAGACAATGGTATATAAAGACAAGCAGTAATCCATTTTTTCCTTATGCAGATTTTTCCTTAGGAATAATCGTGATCCATTCAAGTTAGAAAGTCAGATTTAAGTTTTTAAGATTAATTAATAGTTACGTGCATACAAGGGTGGTGAGGGACCAGCCCATTAGATCACTTTAGATCACATGGACTG
>SMLS01071879.1:0-40939 GCA_004785975.1 Popillia japonica | reverse complement strand
TCCTCACTTTTTATAACGACTTCTTCATCTGCTTCTCCTGCCATGTTTTTTTAAGCTTCAGTTTAGAACTTTTGCTACGTTTTTTTTACTTTTGTCTATGTCGTCTATGTTTCTCCACTGTTTTGTTACCTTTAGATATAGTTTAAACCCACCACCAAAAAACCTAAACTTTTCTATTCTTTTCGTTTTTTTTAATTTGATGTTTAATATCTTGTCCATTCTTCGTTTTACTGTAGGTATACTTGTTCCTATCTGTTCAAGATATTAATCACGAGGACTTAAGGTTTTAACTTTTTTTGTGAAATTAAAAGTACAGTTACTCCAAGCTTTAACAACCATCCAAACAAGCACAATATTCACGCATGTAACAGAAAGATTGTTAAAAAGAAGGGGAACCCATCTCGTAAAGACAAGACAGCCTGTGGTATATCCAAATTAAAGTGAATGGCCGCCTCCCCACTCCCGAACGGATGATGATATATCTTTCTGAAATCTACCATTAATCAAAAGTGACGTTGCTTTTGATTTATTGATATATTTTGTATGCGGCACCTTGTGGGTCTCCAGAGATATTAATGAAGCATCTCCTATCCAAATAAGGGAGGTCATATATACGAACGCGGTATCTGCGTAGGCCTACATGAATGAAAGAAGATAATCGCATAAAAATATGGTAGAGGCGAAATATAACCTTGAAATTTATAAATAATAATTCTACTATATAAATATTTTCCGAATTATTAAATCCATTCAATTTAATCTTGAATTCATTACATCAGCCAAAATCTCAAATAAAAGAAAGAGAAGAAAATTACGTCCATATAGCCGGACAAGCCGCAACATTAAATATATTTCAACCGTATACGATTACGGAAAGCTTACCCCAACTCTCCAGCATTAATTCCTCACTTGCAATCGATTTAATCCACGATAAATCATCAGATATTCCATCTTCTCGTTCTCTCCGACGTGCCTCTTCTTCCAGCTACTCCGTTCCAACTCTCTCTTCAAAGGTTGGTTATTTATGTCCGTCGCGAAAATAGACCCGTTCTAGCTGAATAAAAGACGGAAAGGAGAAGAGCCACCGGCGTCACCATCTATTATTCTAATCGCTTATTTGAATCTGGTCGTAAACTGCTCGTGATGTCCTATGTATGTGTGTCTCTGTTAAACCGGCGGGCATCTACATCCGGTAGAATACAGAGCTTACAGCCTATTCTATTATTTCTATAGTCCGTGAAGGGAACATCGGTTAAAGGGTGGTCCAATAGTTTTATACGATCTTAATTTTTATTGATGGCAAGATCTTGAGATCAGATACTCTGTTTAGTCTTTGCGATATTGGGCGAAACGGCGCAGAAAAAGATTTAGTGGATTTAGTTATTGCGGTGTATTCTATTCGAAGCAAAGATAGTATCGAATTATTTAGATAATTTTTGGGGCAATTTTGTGAACGATTTTAAGAAGCCTTTAATAAATATTTAATGTTTTAATAGTAGGAATTGTGACACGGTTATTCTAAATTCGTTGACATACACTTACTCTGCACCAGCCGGCGAGGAATCATTTTAAGGTAGCTTACCTGCAACAAAAAAAATATATGTAATAATAGTAAAAATTAGATCAATAAAATAACAGCTAAATGACATTTTTGCAGAGATAACGTTTAATCGTTAACTATACACTGCAACTAAAATGTTGGCACGGTAGGTTGGCAGTACTGGCACCTGTCATACGATAAAACATTTTTAGAATCGTAATGAATTTAAAGATTAAACAATTTCTAACAGCTGTCAAAATTACCTACTTTTTTAGATTTAAAATTTGTAACCGCCAGTGTATTTGTAACAGTTGTCAAATAATCAAAAACAGTAACCTGTTACAGTTTCAATACTAAGAAGGGTGATACATTTACGTCAAACTACACAACACATTTGGAGCTCTGATAATTATCATATGCAGACGCATTTTTCAGGTTTCGCATTGTAGATATATATTTAGAAACAAAAGTAGAATAACAATTACCTTTTAATATTTTAGTACGTTCCAAGCTCTGACAGCTGTCAAAAGGCAACATTTTCTCAGAATTAATTGATCTGTCAAACTGTCAACATCTTAAAGACGTCAAATTCTAGTAACCAAACCAAACTACATATAACATGCAGCACATACAGCTGTCAAATTATCATCTTGCATAGTACCTCATACATTTTATCTATTGGCATGCTGCTTCATATATTTCAAAAGTTCGCAGTATTTAAGGGGATAAAGTGACCAAATATAAAATGTTTCTGACAAATGTCAAACTATAAAAACAATCAATTTTTCACCAGTTTTTACAGTTGTGACAATCATCTTGCACTGTTTCAAAATTTGTGTACATTGTGTTTAAAACTAAAAGAATTGTGTTATAGCAATTATTTTGTAGTTCTGATTACTTAACTGTCAAATAGAATTTCAGGCTGTTGTCAGTAAAAGTAGTAATCTTTCATAATTTCAACCCCCCAGTTTCAATAAGTCTGAAACTATCAAGATAGTAGTATTGTGTGTATGGTTTTAGCAGAAATGTCTGTCGAAATGTCAAGTTATGACAACTGCTGCGTTGTCAACACGCTTTTGATTAACAAATTATTATAATCTGTCAACCTATAAAATGATCATTATATTACTCTTGTGGCGGATGCAACAGCTGTCAAACCATATATAGAATGTCACATTAGAATGGTTTTGACAGACGTCAATTTATAAAATGATTATTATATTATTCTTGTGGCGCATATAACATTAAAATGCTTCTGAGAGCTGTCAAGCAATAAAAGTAGTTAAGTAGTTAGGATATAACATTTAAATGCTTTTGACAGCTGTCAAACCATGGATAGGATGTAGCATTAGAATACTTTTAACAGCTGTCAAACTATAGAACTATCTGTATAAGTGTATTTCTTATTAATATAGTTTTGGTAATTGTAATTGTCAAAATATTTTGACACTTGCACATGCTATAATTTCTCGCATTCACGCGAGTACCTATAAGAATCCAAAAACTTCTGAAAATGTAACTACCAAATTAATTCTGATAGCTGTTAAGTTATAAAATTTGTACTTTTCAGATTTGAGAGTTTTAACTGTCAAAATATTTCTGTCAGCAATCAAAGTTTGTTAATTATTACTATCACAATAGTTCAGTAGCATTGTTTAGCCAGAATAAAATGTTGACGTAAAACATTTAAGTTAGTAATATAGCAGCGTTAAACAAATTATTTTAGACAGCTGTCAAATTTCAATCAATGCTTCTATTATCTTGTCTATTTCAATAGTCAATCTGCATAGAAGTAAAAATCCAATCTTGAAAACAGATAGATCAGTTCCCAGATGTTTCCCATTTACAAATTCGAAAGTGTTTACCATTGATTCACGTAACTGCACCTGAGCATGCAACATATGCCATTTTATCTCCATCTTTCCGATTCTGTTCCTCCTTTTTTTCCAAGATCTGGCATCGTACGAAACAAGAAACACGCATATACTCGTATATATGTACACGGATGGCTATCATATCTTTATGAAGTACCTGGAAGTACGCAGGTACTACATACGCCTTATGGTTGGTTTCCTGGACGTGCATGGCACTTTCGGCTCAGGCAAGTGGAAATAATCGTTCACGATAGGCCGTCGAATTCCTCAGATTATATCTAGATAATTTACGGTGCGGTTAATCTCGAAACGAAGACACGTAACAGCCAGTCTAGCATGAAAAGCTGCATTATTGGGTAGAGTAGAGAGATACAATGTTTCTAGTTTAAAACAGATTGAATTTTGATATTTCTATATAATGCACGACGTATTCCAATATTAAGAATTCATCGGTACAACTGCACCGAACAAATTACCTTGAAAGAATAAAATTTATAGTAGCGTTGGGTATAATTTCAAACGTCCGTCAATAATTGAGAAGGCTATTATTTATTACTCATTAAAAATCATAATATCCACCAATAAATAAGATAAAGAATCTTTTTAGATTACAAAATTATGACAGCCCCGGGCCACGTCTCAACGAAGAAAAATATTGTACCACAGCATTTAGCAGACAGGATTATCAATCAATTGCAATCGGTAGTGTATATGTTGTACATACAGGCATCAATAGTAGTCGCCCCTAGGTTATGAATTCGGTTGTTTCAATTGAAAGGCGAATTTAAACATTTGGCCAAGATGAACGAGTTCGATGTACGGGTTGGAGTAGAATGGCTCCGGTCAAAGACCCATTAACAAAAAAAAATCCCGGCCGTACTGCGTCGATGTAGCTAAACTGCTGGCGAATTTCGCACGTAGCTAAGACCGAGAGAGACGCTCGATTATAAAACGTCTTTAATTTTCGATTATTATTTCGAGTTGCGAGTATAAATTAAGCTTCTCGGGAACTTTAGATTTGAGCCGAAAAGGAAACTGCGAGTTTAGAGGCGGATTTTTGCTCTATTAAAATTAATTGAAATAAAAAGATACTTAACCTAAAAAAAATCAACTGGAGATTGTTCATTTAAAGCAGTGCTTAACCTAAAATATCACTCGAAGCAGCTCTCAGCTCTTCTAACAGAAAATAACGTCAATTAAAATAATTTAAACGTGAAAGATGTTTGATTCAGTGACAGTAGCGTTAATGTATCACCAATTTAGTAAAGGAACACTTAACCCAAAATTTTATTTGGCGAAATTAATTCAATTATGTTCGAATAGTTATTTTGTCAATCTAACAGATCTAATTGACGTTGTTATGCACCACTCAATGTTTATCGATTTCAATGAAGATTAATCATGTGAAAATCGCTAACGTGCATCAATGTGGTTTCTAATTTAATATCAGATTTTGGCCCACAACCTCCGGCAAATTTTTATGGCTATTTCCAGAGGGGCACAATTCCATTTTTTCAATCATTAATTCCAGTTTCGTAGTTGACCAATAGAGGTTTCAGAATATGTCAGTGGTCGAGCAAAAAATTTTTTTGGTACACATTGCGAAAAAATGCCATAGGTACGTGAAATAGTTTACATAACCATGAAAGGATGGAAAAGGGCTCTTCGGGTACTGTAGGCCATAGCTTGCAGTTTCATGGTTCTCCACTCTCTTCCCATTTCTTGACTATGCCTTTCTAGTTCAGACGGTTTTTAGATTTCTGTCTCCAATCCTTGGCCCATACCTTGACCAGATCCTCCGTTATTGCTTCTATCTGTAGTATTTTAAGTTGGTAAGATTGAAATATGACAGTTCTGTTTTGACAGTAAGGACTTTGTGTTTAATAAAACGTTTCGTTTAATTGCGAGTTAGGTGCTATATCATTTAAGAAAACCACTACATCTGGCGACGAAAATGAGATAAAAATATAGAAAATGGCCTCCGGCGTTCCCACAAACATTAAACCTTTCAGCGAGAGCGAAAACACGGAAAACAGTGGCGCTAGGTGGCAAAAATGGTTAAGAAGATTCAACAATTTTCTAACTGCCGCAGGACTAACAGATGATACAAGAATGGAAGCAATGCTACTCCATTGTATAGGTGAGGAAACATTTGATATTTACTGCTCTCTTCCTGATCCTACCACAACTCCTGCATCCACACTAGCAAAATACGAAAAAGCAAAACAAAAATTAAACAACTACTTTGTACCTAAAATAAATATGGAATTTGAAATTTATAATTTTCGTCAAGCTAAGGAAATACATACAGAAACAATAGACGAATACTATGCACGATTGGCGAAACTAAGCAGCAACTGTGAATTTCAATAGAAGGATCGAGAAATAAAATCTCAAATTATCCAACATACAAAATCTACGAAGTTACGCAAATATACGCTAGCAGAAAATCCTTCTCTAGCACAGTGATCTCAAGCAAAAGCCTATGAAGCCATAGAAAAGCAATCGGAGCAAATAAAGAATCATACTGAAATAGTAACAAGAAACAGAAAACAAAAAACCTATACAACAAACAACAAAACTCAACAACAAATATCAAGAAAACAGTAAAACATGTAAGAATTGTGGAAATAAATAGCACAACAATGATAGGCAAGCATGTCCAGCAGCGAACATCACCATTCTGCCATAAACAAGCACATTTCCCAAAAGTTTGCTTAGCGAAACAACGGCAAGGTCAAGTTCTTCAACAACCCAGGCCATCAAGATCAACATCACACAAACCCAGTCCACATTCGAATCAAAATATATAACAAAAAGGAGAGAGAGAATAATAGAGAGAAACGTATCATTTTTCAAACACTTTGTTCCACCTGAAATTTTCCCACCAAAATCCAATATCACATTCAAACAAATCCTGCATCAGTTTTCCCAAAAGAGCAGCCAAATAAAAATTAGATTTCCAAAAACAGCAACATTGGAAAATAAATGATATCGAAGGCTTCCACGGCCCGAGTCTCTATAATGAGGGTTTCCGGGTGTTGACCGTGTCATGATGATTTATATTGGGAAATAAGTATAAAGATTTTAAAAGCACGAGAACAAACCCAACGAAACCCCAGCAGAGACGTCAAGACTACGTCCATTAAGACGATTGCAGAAGCCCAAGCGTTTTGAAGACTTTGTTGATAGTTTTGAAATAGACGAATGATAATAGACAATTTAAATTTTTTTCTCGTGTATATTTTTCTTTATTTTTTTTTAATGCAATGTAACAAGGTTTATTTAAAAGTAGAGGAGAGAAAGATTGAAACATGACAGTTTTGTTTTGACAGTAACGACTTTGTGTTTAATAAAACGTTTCTTTTAATTGCGAATTAGTCATCATTTAACAAACCCACTACACTATCCACCTTCTTCTAGGGGCGCCTCTGCGTTTTCTTGGAACTGCACCATAATTGTAATACTTTTTTGGCCCAGCTATTACCTCCCATTCGGCTTAAGGGACCCAGCCATCTTGCCCTTTGAGCTCGTACAAGTTGGGTAATTCCTGCTGCATTGTATAGCATCCTTCAGGTTGTTGTTCATCTTGCGTCTCTATTCCTCGCTTTCTCGTACCCCTATGTTCTTAGATTGTGATGGAGCCCGCTGGTTTGTCGCTTTGCCGATTTGCTGGTAATGGTAACTGTTGTACTTCTTCAAAAGAATATGACTTACTCCTATAATTAAAAGTGCTGATTATGTTTGCTATATCTGCTTCCGTATTTGGTTTTTTCTTCATTAATTTTTTATCCATAGTTCATTGCTTTCTCTTCTAACAGCCCAAAAATTCTCTCTAAATCTGTCCTGGATCTTGCCATAAGTAACATATCGTCAGCATAGGCTATACCCTGATGTCTGCAGCTGTATATAACTCCATCTGTTCTGATGCCACTCTCTCGCAATACAGCCTCCAATACCAAATTAAAAAGTACCGTTGATGATGGGTCTCCTTGTCTCAGTCCTCTTGAAACATGACCTTCCACTGCTATTGCTCAATTTTGCTCTGTCTATTGGAGTCATAAGCCTGTTAAAGACAATGAAAAACAGGTGCAGCTTCAGCCCTTGTTCCTAACTATGACTTTGCGTCATTTTAACAGTAAAAATGTCATCGATAGTAGATCTTCCTCGCTTGGAACTCCTCTGAGCAATATCTCTTTATCAAGCAAGAAAATGTAAGATATCAGATGAAACAGTACGGATTCCAGAAAGGATCCTTGCGGGACACCTATTAGTGATAGTAGAGAAGACCTGTATCTGGTTCCGTTATACGACAAATATCTAATTTCAAATCTATCCTTCCCCATTCTAGAATTTTGTCACAATTTGTGTAACAGAAATAAAAACAATTAATTAAATTCAACCAATATTGCAACACCGTCTTCTTTACAGCGAACCATATATTAAAAACGAGAGTGGTCTTACGCGAGATCTCACAATAATTTTTGAGTGGCACTTTTACGTTCATATCGGTCTCATCTCTACCAGCCGTCACTGAAAGGATCCGGGATGTGTGCGTCTTACGGATAACCTCAAGTGCTTCCCGTTCGTAAGGAACTTCATCCATACATCACTTCAAATCCCCTTTGAGGATCGCCCTACCGCTTAAAGTGTTCCTCTTTTCTTTTTCTCCTGTCATTTTTTCTGCGAGACGAAGTGGGAGCTCATCTTTAGCTCTCGTATTAAGGGACACGCATGAAATATTCCATTAAAGGTTGTTGTAATATTGTCACACCAGAAAAAAAATGAGAGGATTTAAAAGAAGAATTTATGAATGTATTTGATAAAAATTATATTTCCATAGGTTTCCATCGTCGACCATCGATTGAAGGCATCCTGACTGATGCGACAAGCTTCAACGTAAATATTGCAGCTTGTAATTAACCAGTCGAGTGGTACACACGACTCGCAATCTATTTTTAATCTCTTTAATTTAAGTGTTCCATCAAATGTCACAACTAGATTGGAATTGGCTCGCGCGCAAATTAAATAAAACAGCAAGAAGAGTCGGGCGCGTATGGTGCTTAATAAAAATCGATGGCTGTCGACTTTTTCGCTGGCAGAATTCGGGATGAAGAGCTATTTGGGAAAAAGCGAAAGCGGAAACTGCTACGTGTAATTTAAACATTCCTAATGATTATTTCCAAACGAGAGGCTATAATTTTTACCGTAATGTTTAACCTGCGACAGAGGAAGGTAATTTAGCGTTTAACCTAAATCATAGATGTTTCTGACTCGTTCCTTTTTATTCTGGCTAACAAGCTCTCGTTTTCATTTTGACGATAAATACGTTAAATGTATGTGTGACACGAAAAAAAGGTTCGGATCCGCCTACTTTTGTCCCAATTGTTATTTTTATAGCACGGGTGTATATGCTCTCGTACAGTATTTGTTTCGAAGATATAATTGTAGGTGGAAACAGCGTCTAATTAACAGAAAAATATTTACGTGTAAAATTGTGAAAAATGCCAATCTGAAAGCACTAACCAACAACGAATCAGATGTGTTTTAGAAAATGAGGACCCCAGACAAATATACTCAGTGACATTAGATGTGTTACACCCTGATGATTGACACTTAAAAAAAATCGTTTACTTTTCTGCGAAGAGATTCATATTCATGAGAGCTGACCTATATAGAAAAGTTTAGTTCGTAAATGTCGAAATTATCTCCGTGTTAGTGACTTTGACAAGGGTACAATTGTTGCCTACAGAGATGTTGGTTTGTCCTATCGCGAAATTGGCCGTCGTGTTAATTGTACTGCAATGACGGTAATGCGTGTGTGTCGTGTGTGGACAGAAGAAGATAGAGAAACACGAAGAAGACCACCTGGTCAACCGATGCGAGCGTCAAAATATTAGCAGACAACTAGCTATGGGAGACCGTTTTGCTACAACGAGTCAAATCGCTGAGCAATGGTAGGAAGGTAGACCTTTGGACTTTTCTCATGCCTTCCACGATTAGTGCTCCCTTTCACTGCGGACCACTGTCGTCCACGCTTGAACTGGTGCAGCATTGGGAAGCAGAATGGCATAATGTGGAGAGCAACTTGATATTGAGTTTCCTGTTGAGAAGCCTGTACACAGGACTGTTGGCGTAATGGTTTGGAGGGCTATTGCTTATGGTAGCCGATCTCCACTTCTGTTTATTCGAGGCAGTATGACAGCTGCGCGTTATGTAGCTATGTTAGCTATCGATACTAAACGTATCCAAATGATCCAGAACATATGTCTTAGGTTTATTTACGGAATTCCTCGTGGGCATCCCATCTCCCATAAGCTGTGCGAGGTTTCTTGGCTTAGCATGCAAAAACGTCGATTCTTACATTTCACCACCTTCTGTCATGCACTTATTCGGACTGGTATTCCTCCGTATCTTGCTGCTCGGAACCACCTTTTATAAGCGCTCTTTTTTATATACCCTAGCGAGCTATTATAACTTAATTCCGTCTAACCTAAAGAATCTTACTAAGCCGGGTTTCAGGAGGGCTGTCAGAAGTATGTTATTGGCAGAACAAGCTCATGATTTTCTACATTAGACTGCGCGAGCACGTATTTGGTCTTGGCAGCATACATATTTTCCTGTTCGGTATGACAATTATTATTATTGTTATGTTACTATTTTTATATAAAACTTTTCTAGTGCCCCCCCCCCCTCCTCCCCTTCCCCCCGATCTTTCTCTACAGCTCTTTTCCCTTCACTTATGCTCTTCTCCTCTTTTTCTTCCATTCCTCTTCTACTGTGTTAGGATAATTCTTTAATTTTAGTTATATTATGCCAACTAGGAAGAACAGCTGCAGCTGATAGTTGGCTAATTGGTTCTAATGAACTTCATTTATTGTGTACTTATGACTTGTGAAGCTGTATGAATGAACCAATAAACTTATTATTATTATTATTATTATTATTATGTTGATGCTGTCCTACAAACCACTTTAGTACCTTATCCAGATAGCCGTCCACACGTCCTTTTTCAGCAAAATGCACGTCCCCATATTACTCGTTGAACTATAGGCTTTCTGCAAGAAGCGGCCGTGGCCACCACGTTCCACGGATTTAAACACCATCGAGCATGTGCGGGGTATCATGGGGAGAAGACTGTCCACTTTGCACCATCCTCCACAAACTTTGATACAGTTAATCAACGAAGTTCAAGTTGCTTGAAAAGAGGTGCCACACGCAGATATTATTCATTTTCTTTCGTGTTAAAACAAATGTTTCTTTCTCGGTGTAACACTTCTAATATCACTAAGTATACCCTTGGCCAAAAGTATTAGGCACCCTATGATTTTGTAGTTGGGGCTGTATAGGCGTAAATTATAAGTTGTTTTTCTTTTTTAAATATGTTTATTCGTTAGTTTGAATACTTTTATCAAGATTTTGTGGGTCCAGTCTTTGCTTTTATGACGGCAGCAATTCTTTGAGGAATGTTGCTAATAAGTTTTGCGCACTGTTTCGAGTCTATGGTGGTCCAATTTTGAAGCAGCACGTTTTTAAGGAGTGGTTTGGATGTAATTGTGTATCCCTTGACTCTGCGCTTTAAAATACTCGAAAGATCTTCAATGGGATTTAGGTCTGGGGACTGGGTAGCCCAATCCAACAAAACAACGTTGTTGTCAGCGAACCAACGCATTATGGTCACTGATTTGTGGCAATGGACATTGTCTTGTTGGAATTGGATCCCATCCATATTGGTGACACCAAAAATATGTGTAAATGAAGGCCGCAACACAGATTCTCACACCTGAACGCTGTTCGCTGTTCATACGACTTGCACAGAGAAACATTTTGCCAACGCTAGCGGAAACCATGCATCCCCAAACCATAATGTTTCCCTCTCCGTGCTTAACAGTGGATACTACATAATGGGGGTGGTATTTTTCACCGACTCGACGCCTCACAAATGTCATACCTGGTGTTCCGAATATGTGTGAAGATATTAAAATCAATGAGTTTAAAAACTGGTTGATAATTAAGAAATGATAGAAGCAAGTAACATCTATCACTGAATGTTTAACTATTTATTGTGATTAAAAACTTATCTCAAAGTTTGATTCATCTGATCACACGACATTTTCCCAATCTTGCTCTGTAAAGTGTTGATAGCGGAGAGCCCACTGTAAACGATTTCTTTTGTTGTTGTCCGTGAGTTACGGCCTCTTTCTGGCCTTACAACTCCTTAGGCCCGCTTCTGCAAGTCTTCCTCTTGCAATACGAGCGGAAATGAGTTTTCCAACCTCCTCCACCAGAGCTGTAGTGAGGTTAGACAAAGCTTTTCTACGATTTTCAAGTGATTCGTGGATAAGTTTTCGGTCCTGGCGATCAGAAGTCACTCGTTTTGTCTCACTAAAGCTTTTGAGTGCAGATTGCACGGCACACTACCAAATTATTTTCACTTGGGACTTCCCTTGTTCATATTATACTGGGATTTTCACACGTTTCTCGTATGTAACCTCACTAGATTTTGGCATTTTGTATAAAATAAGATTGTGTTGAAGTACTATAATACCAGGAGAATAGTTCTTCACTCAAAAAAATAAGAAAAGAAGACTGTTCAAAGTCTTTTATTAAAATTTTAAAAATGCATATGTTTCACTTTTTAAGTGCCAAATGTTCTATAATTCACTTGATTCAACTTTCTTCATATTCAATGTGTTACTTTATGATGTCATTTTATATTTAGTTCATAATAGTTGTCATTTCTAATTACATTCCTCATCATACTGATATTTTCAGGGGTGCCTAATACATTTGGCTAAGGCAGTATATTTATTTTGCAGGTGCATATTAGTAGATAACATTAGAACAGTTGTACTAGCAATGGAAACTGTTGCTTTGAGCATATATGTAGAACGGATATAAATTAGTAACCAATAGGGACACGCTACACTACTAGATGACTAATGCATTAACCTGTTGACAGCATGGAGAAAGTGGCCATCACATGGGTGTCAATATTTAATCAGATTCCATCCATCTACGTTGTGTCAGCTTCATATTTAAACACCTAGTCTTGTAAATTTGTAAACAGATTACTTACTTTAAACGTGGTCCCAAGTTAAACTGTATTTATCTCTGAAAACTCCAAATTTAACAATATATTTGCTTCATCTTCAGTGGCCATAATGCGGTCTCAAAGCCTACCAAAAAATCCTCTGCAGATTCCCAAAGTGATCTCTAGTGCTGCCATCTCTACTTCTAATTTCTGCGATTACGCAGCTTGTGCCACATCCCACTACTTTACTACGTAATGGTTGAATTGAGAAAATCGTGAATCTCTTTATTTTTAATATGAAAAATTTCCGCATTTATTAAAACATGTTCAAGCCAACCCTATATACTGTTCCATTCCCAGAGTCTACATGAAAACGTACATATTCACACATCTTTATGTTCAGCCATTTCTGCTTTGTCACCATTACAACACGCTTTAACTCCATCTTAATGCCTAGAAAGACCTAATTCTTAACAGTACCATATCCATCTATCGCAATCCCGAGGGCGCTCTCTATCCAGATTAAAAACTTAAACTCAGATATACTTGACCTGAAAACCACCCCACATTTAATATTACAACTTCAACTTCGCCCATTCCGCAAACTCAAATATCCGTTGGGTGGTTAAATGAATTTACTCAATCTCACTTGAGTATTTCCGCCCACATTCCTTTTGTCATAACATAGCTATTTCCCAGTGAAATACTGCATGTAGAGGTTACGTCTTCTGTTTGTATGAGCAGCGGAATTTATAACGTACGCGTTTCTCCTTGCGCAAATCTCTCATCTTCAGGGGTAATCTTTTAGCCTGACGTATTTAGTTTGATGTAGGTCACACTGTATTTGCCGAACAAATAACTATAAATTTAAGATAAACGATTTCATTGACATAAAATACGTCGTACGAAGAATAAAATTGTGGTTGTTGTAGTTTTTGCTGCTATGTACATACATACTACGAGATACCGCAAACTCGGTGTGGACGTGTTGACCTAATTTCCAGCTGAAATTAAACCGAGATCTTCGTAAGTGTAAATCGAAGAAGGTAAATTCCGGAATAAATTGGATTTGTATTGACAGGAAGTCACCGGAAACGACGGTATTACAGCGAAATTGTACATCCAACAAGATTTATTTTAGCTTATTGGATTGGGTTTATTAATTGAGTTTAGTTTGATTTAGATCGTGTAATAGTGCAAACTGACAATTCTGTTAACCAGTCAGTTTCGATAACATCGCAGTACCACGCAATAAGTATGTAATAGCTTAAGCGCTTCAAATTAGTATGCTTCCATTCTCAAAACAAATACCTTCACATACATAACTTTAAACTAGCAACATGTAATTCGTATGGTAATGAGAATTTCTTTGTACAGGCTTTTGTGTTGTCTTCAAACCACTATTGCATATGGATTTATTCAAATGGTGTGTAATATTTCTGCATAGAAGACGTCCATCACACGTCAGACTTAATCTAAACACCCGACCTGTAGCGCGTTGCGAAACGCAACCATTATTACCTCTTGTGATGTTGGAAGAGTAAAAGGAAAAAATAGCATTTCAATGGCGGCTAATAGAGCTTGTTACTCGCTCCAAGAGAAGTTAGAATGCGTGAATGAAGTGGATTTGTAATGAGATTTATTAACGGGAAATGCATATAATTGAGTGTATGCCGGCACATAATGGCGCTTTTGTCTCGTTTTTTACTTGATAATTTCTAAGAGATGTGTTGACAGATTGTTTATATCTCGCTTGTTACACTGGTGGCTAATAGGGGAGTTTGCATGTATGAAAAGAGGATAATTCTCTATAGATGTCTTCATGTAGAAATTGTACACTAAAGGAAATCATCCACCTACAAAATACTAAACACTGAAGACAAGTTTAAATTATGCGGTAAATGGTATTAGTATAGATGACATGAAGACTGCAGAGGGAGCTGCGGTCAGAACAACTCACTAAAAGCCTATTATAGTCCAATATACATATAGTGATTGCAAATATTTATCCGGCAGAACTGGGACCATAATAGGCAGTACGTCATCTGGGCGGACAAGATACCGCTTGCTTCTAATTTTACTGAGATTGCGAGGAGTCTTATGGTAATTAGTTCATGGATGCTTTCAAGTGGGCAAAATCTGAAGAACCACCAAAGCTCTCACCGCCCTGGCGACTGTCTAGCAAGAAGACAGGAAAAAATCTTCTGACAAGTAATTTATACCTTGCTTCCAGATGTCAACCAGTTTTCTCTTCTTGAATGCAATTTAAACTTCTCCATTGATAACTGTGCGTTTCAATTGCGTCTTTTGGCACGAAAAACTGATTGAGATTCCTTTGAAGCATAATTAATGGATCTACTTCTTCAATAGTCTATAGAATAGTAGTCAGCAGTAGTCGCACCTTGGTGATAGTCTCACTGCCGGTTGTTCTAGTTCTTCGGCGGTGGCCAGGATGCATTACGAGGAATCGAACTAGATTGATCCTTAATCTATGCACTGACCATGAATCCATAATCTTTCAAACTACTGGTGATGTAATAATTGGAGTGTTTTTGCAAAATTTTTGTAGGAATGTTAAATTTCGTCTGTGATTCTAAATCACTAAAAAGTTTCGGTCTTTGCAATAATTACACAACTTTTTTGTTCATGTGAATCCAAAAAGTTGGGTTGCAGACAACATGGATTTAGTCAAAATTCTCAAACTTCTGGGCGGCTTCCCACATTATCGGGTGAAAAATTTTTAGGAATAACAATTTCTCATTCAATCGAGCATAACGCCCAATGGTATGCACCTACCGCAGAGCTTCAAAGACGCCGTAAAATGCTTGTCAGAAATTTGTAATTCTATCACAAGGGTCTTCAATTCGATTCTGTTTCTCCTTGACGACCGCAGACAAATATACTCAGTGACATAAAAGTGTTACACCCTGATGATTGACACTTTTTTTTAGAAAAAAAAATCGCTTACTTTTCTGCGAAGAAATTCATATGCATGAGAGCTGACCTTTATAGAAAAGTTTAGTTCGAAAACGTCGAAAATTTTTGTAGAAATGTTAAATTTCGTCTGTCATTCTAAATCACTAAAAAGTTTCGGTCTTTGCAATAATTACACAACTTTTTTGTTCATGTGAATCCAAAAAAGTTGGGTTGCAGACAAACATGAAATTGGTCAAAATTCTCAAACTTCTGGGCGGCTTCCCACATTATCGGGTTAAAAATTTTTAGGAACAACAATTTCTCATTCAATCGAGCATAACGCCCAATAGTATGCACCTACTACAGAGCTTCAAAGACGCCGTAAAATGCTTGTCAGAAATTTGTAATTCTATCACAAGGGTCTTCAATTTCTCCAAGGCACCAGTGGTCCTTTAGCCTTCCAAACTCAAAACGGAGCGGTCTCTTTAACCGCAGACCATTGAAACGAAAATGCGTCGCCACGACAAAGCGGCCGCCTTTTACAGGAGACTATATGTCGAGCTCCAGAGTAAGTCTTGTTAAAACCCTGAGAGGAGGCCTGTCAGGGTCTGACCTCCCCCAAGTGCTGGATCAGTGGTTTCTCCGACCTGGATTCCCTTTGAAGGAGGACTGGGCGGGACTGGGGAGGACTGAGGACTGGAAATTCAAGATCGCGGAGAATTTGTGCATTACTCATGAATCAGACTGCTACATCTATTATGAGTAGCACCCTGTTCTGCAAAAAATTGAGCCTCTTACTTGCGATACACTGGCGCTGGACCAGATCAGCGCGCCCTACAGAATAGGTCGAAGAAATACCTTATACATATATCATGAGCTTGATCTTCAGGCTGAGGAAACTTTTCCAGCACAACAGAGGAGCCAAAGCCGCTCGAACTCGCAGAAACCTCGCCGAAACATGAGAAAAATGGTGCCTGAACGTCAGGTTCGTGTCAAGCAACATCCCCAGATGTTAGGCGAGGGAAGACGAGATGCCTTATAAGTTCTTGCACCTCGTTCAATTGAGAGGCTTTAACTTGCCTCCAATTGATAAATGCTTCATTCAATGCCAGCATAATGTTCTTCTTCTGTAAACTCTGCGACTTATTATACTAATTTGCTTGTTCCAAGAAGCCCTGCCAGAAGCCACTAGATGCAGATGTCTGTACCATTAGATGAATCAAATTGCGTTGTGTCTCATGCAATTATCATCATGAATTTTTGAAGAATGTTTTTGGATTTTTAGCAGGATTTGACAAAAAAAAACGATAAATCATATCAGAATAGAAAAGCGTAGAGAAGATCAATAAGGCTCTCCACATAATCAAATTTTACGACTTAATCCTCAGGCCTTGCCTGGTACGAATATTTCGCCAAGTACAGGATTGATGGGATACTAAACAGTAAAGAAAACTTTTTCGAGAAGATAACACCCCAAAAAGGTACAGAGCTGCGGTAAAGATGAAAAAGAGCCAGAGCCTAAAACATAATTTAAATTTCTTTGTACATCCTGATACGCTTATTTCATTGTGATAAATTGCTTTTAATGCTTCCAACATTAGCCGTAATTACTGCGACTCCCTATAAAACAGGTCCGCTTTGTGTATTAACAACAATAACCGTTTAGAATAGGCGGCGCCTGGAGATGTGTACTTGTGTGCGTATGTGTGCGCGGAGAGCGGACAAAAAAATCTACAATAACAGTAATTTAAACTTAATTAGAATTGATAATGATGACAGCCTTTATGCGTATGTTAATGCGATTAGTCTGGGTATAGCTACATACTTGTGTATTCGGTAATTAGGCGGGCGAAGGATTAGAAAGACGGAGAGGTGGAGTGGTATGTTGGCATTGTGGTTAGATTATATCTAACAAACAAACAATTAAATATACCGTATTGTTTTCAGCTGTATGTATTTTGCTTGAAACCATCAAGAGAGTGCTGCTAAGAAGACATCTAAGAACTTTTAGGATCAATTCTGCAGCTCTAAATCTAATTTTGTATCAATTTTGATTGGATCACCCTGTATACATTAATTTACACAACTTAAGAAATTCTCTGCAGTTCCAACCTACATTTTTTTAAAAATCAAACCTTGCAAATTCAACATCATAAACCAGTAACATCACATTCAATCACATCAATTCCAAGCAACAACATCTGACTGGCTTTCGGAACTATTAACACACCAACCGACATAATTCAACATCTCGAGGAAGCGACAAGGTCAACGGTGCACGGTTTACAGCGTTGCCACTACCGCACACCCTCTGCATCTTGTGCGCTCTTGGCCTATACCGGCCTAAAGCACCCCGCTCCTTACAGAGACTCATCCATACCGCAAAGCAGCGAAGTGAATCTGTTGCCCACGGTCAGGTAGTGACGCAACCTTCCGCTTTTGCCTGATGTATGTGTGTATACGCTTACTGCGCGGCTAGATGTTCTATGCATGTGTGTATTCATGTATGTATATGCTCGATTCACATCTGTTCTTTGTCATCTTCGCTAGTCCTCTGCGTTCCTTTTGCTTCCTCTTACGAGGAATTTTCGACGACCTCGTTTAAACGAGGAGAACGTTTTTGGTTGCATATCTACATATGTGTATGCATACATGTTCTGGGATTAAAATAATGAAATGATTCTTATTTCGAGCAGTTTTGATTTTCAATTTTGACATTTCGAAATTCTCAATAAATTTTTAAAGAATAAGGCTTCTACACAAGAAGCTGAAGTTTGGAAAAAAGAAGATCTTTTTTCCAAACAATCTTGTTAAAACAAGCGCAAAGAAATTATGCTAAACGCGTTCTAAAAATAATTGTTCTAGAGGAAGGAGCCATGATTGGAACCAGATATGATAGGTTCCCTTCCAAGATAGATTTTGAGATGGTAAATGAAGCTTTAAAGGTTGATTTTTTCAACTAAAATTTTGGAAACGATTGTATTGCCTTCTCGCCCTCCAAGGTCACAACCTTAAACTGAAATTGTTTAAAAACTCAGATAATCCTGATCATGAGTCCTAAACAATCTCATAAATTTTCTGGAATTTCTAAGTATCTTAGTAAGGCATCGTAAATGAAATAAATTGTTGCCAATAAACTTGAAGGTCTAAGGAGTTAGCTGCTAGATATCTAAAGATTTACTCACTTATGTTTTATACATAATTTGTTAATTTTGTGTGGTTGTATTCATTTTCAGAAAGTGTTAATGTAGACTAACCCTTAATTACCCTAATCTGATAGTAATTTTTGTAAATCTAACTAGTTTATAGAAACATTTATTCGGTTGACCACACGAATGATGTTATTGGCCAAAAAAAAAACTTAATTCAGAAGTGGTACAAGTTTATGGAGAAATTCAGATATTTCATAGAAGTAAGATAAAATTAGGACTACAGCTGTGCAAACCATGAACTGCACTAAATAATCCTTCACTACGCTTAATTTCTAGTCTTCTAATCTTCTCTACCAAAAACTCAACCAACCCCAGCAAGGCTAAACACATTTGATAACTAATCTTTGCATTTGTTCCCTAGATCATAAATAAAATTGCGTAATTTTCTTTTGCCAAGCAACTTGTTAAAGGAGCTTGCATAGCAATAATGATTGATAGATTTTGATTGAATTTTGTGTACATTGTGGTAGGCCATAAGTGGCTGCAAATCTTTACCTAAATCTAAATTATAACCACAATTATTGGTGCTTTA
Organism: Popillia japonica; assembly: GCA_004785975.1. NCBI lineage: Eukaryota > Metazoa > Arthropoda > Insecta > Coleoptera > Scarabaeidae > Popillia > Popillia japonica. The sequence goes on along the minus strand of SMLS01071879.1, from coordinate 21,831 downwards.
AAGGTTCTTATTGTAATTTGCCATATTTTGCTAATTTGGCCGCCCTCAATATCTTCCACGTCCTGCGAGACTCGCATGCAAAATATGATGCCAGGAGGAGACTTTAACTTGCCTAAACAATTTCCAGATACCCCCTAAAGCCCATCCAAGATCAGCACATTTGTAAAATTCAAGAGAAGGTTTGAATCATAGACCTCTTCAGTTGGCAAATCATGTTTGCAAAATCTGCTGCTCCACCCTTCTGAGGAAGATGAAAATGGATCTAATGGAGACTATAGAAAAGCTTGTTTAGTACGTCAGAAATCTCAGTACAAACCAGAGAACTTTGATATGACACCAAATATTATTGCTAATGGATGACGGTACTTCCGACCACAAGCTTCCAATATAACCATATTTTTACAAATCTAAATATGGTTAAAATGATGAACCTCAGAAACAAAGTTCAAAGTTTCTAAAACTCTGACAAGGTCAAATTGGAGTTGTTTTTCGTCAAATTGCTGAGGTCTAAAAACCAAAATTGTAGCATTACCTCCAGATATCCATATCTGGCTTAAGGCAGTACGACGCAGTGACAAAGAGGTTGGTTCTAAGCATTTTGGAGCAAAATTTCCCAATTGTTATCCAAGTTATTAATTAACTACAGGAGGCTGAAAAGAATATGTAATTGTGTCGTGAATTACTAAGGTCTCAATACATTTTTCCGGCATTTTAGAAAGCACTAGCGGGAATTCTTTAAATCTTCTAGTAGGATTATGAAATCATGCAGCAAATAATGCTTCTTCGTCAGTATCTACTAACATTCTTGACGAAGATGGTGGTGAAAATATTGAATCAAGATGATTGTAGTTCTAGTTTCACATGGCCATTTTAGGCTGCAGGGTAAAAGTGATGAAGGGGTTGGTTTCAAGCATTTCCAAGCAAAATTTTCACCAAACAAGTGAAACCTTTAATACAATGTACAACAATTTTTGAACTTAGTTTTGCGTGTTAAATCGAAATCAATAAAACTCAAGATAAAATTTAGATGATCTGAATTAAATGTATATCACATCGAAGGAATTTGATACCTTATCCAAGTAGGTGGTCTACGTTAGACGTAAAAGATATTACAAAACCAGTTTTACGAATGCCAACTGTCATCAGATCCAATAGAAAACGGAAGATAAAAAAGAATTAGTCTAGCTTACGCACGCAAGTGTTAAAACAAACGCCAGGTGTCTCGAAGGTTATAATATTGGGATTAAAACAATCAAAGTAAATTTTGTAAGCATACTAATGCAGCATCCTTTACAATTTTTATCTATTATTCTCTTATAAGCGCGTTTTGCATGCCCGAACACACATCTAATTATCAACGGAAAATGCTCAAGTACACCTTTACGTTTAACTAACTAATTGTCAATTTTACAGACAATTAGTTAATTATACGAGGCATTTCGGTTGAACACCTTACATGAAAGCGATCCCAAATTGAACTGGATCACAAGATGGATACGTAGCAGAATCTCCATCCTGTACGGAGTGAGAGACCTTGTCCCTTTGTAAATTTAACTTAGATTAGATTTATTTTCAGTACACTGTATCTCAACGCTTTTATAATAGGTTTTTGTTTGAAAAAAGTCTAATTATATAATAATAATTTTACAATATCAAGACTTACAACTGCAGCATTGTCGCTTACTTCTTATAGTTACGACGTTGTTTAGCTAACATAACTGCCCTTGTTGGATTTACCTTATTACAGCCTTGAGCGACAACAAAAGCTCATGTTTGCGGATTATAGACGCCAATGTAACTATGCGGCATTATAAAGTTTGTCGAAATCGCTTTACATTGCAACGAACACGTATTGTTTACGAAACGGCGTTGTTTGCTTAAAGACTTTGAAGGAAACTCGATATGTGCGTCGAACGAACTGCATAGGCCGCTCTTATAGGTATGCGTCTATTTAACCCTAACTTTACTCTAGAATTGAAAGGAGATCAATCCAAGGATTATCCACGAAAGTATCACCAATTTTTTTTTTCATATTATGATCACTAGGAAATACAAAAATTAAGTTAAATCGACCGAAACTAGAATTAAAACTCTAACGATCCTCATGGATTAGTCTCTGCGATTGACAATCGAGGGATTTCACTGCGGGGGCGGCCATTTTACTGCATTTGGTCAGCGGTACAAGGTCGAACTCTCGCCGGCCAGGGACCGTTCAGCCTTGTGCAATTATGCACTTGCAACGAAGAGAATGCGTGGGTGATGGCCGACTAACGAAGGGAATATTGTCGGTCGCGTAATTAATTCAATCTATGCAGACATATATGAAAGTACGCATCGCTAGTCTCCCAATAGGTATGTCTGCTTATATGGCAAGTCTCGTTAAATTCGGGGTAAAGTTAATATTGCGTCGGTAGATTATTGAGTTTCATAATAGTTGACTACAACATCTGCTACCTTATTCTGCAATTGTCCCAATTTTCAGCAAAATAATTCTCTTAGTTGTAAGAAACGGAATATTTTTGACAGCTGTCAAATTTCAAACGTCAAAATAGTTTACTTATACATCTGTCAATTAATTATGATACCTGTCAAATTTGAATAGTTGCAAAATTGTGCATAATGTTTCATAACATTTCCTATTACATCAACAAAAAAAAAACTTGACATTTGTCAAATAATTTATAAAAAGAAGTCATTTTTCCCGTTCCGAAATTTGTAAAAGTTTCAGTTGCAATTTGTCCAAATTGTATGTTAAGTATTATCTGCCACCAGGTGGAGATTGAACATCAATTCCAGTAAATCTGAAGCTATCCGCTTCTTCCGAAAGCGAAATCAACCCCCAACAAACATCGTCATTGGAGGTGAAAGAATTCCGTAACAAATGGAGGCAAAATGCCTGCGTATCACACTTTGACACAAGGCTGACGTTTATGTACCATGCCTATTGAGGTTATCTCCAAGTTTCTTCTGACCCCCCTGCTTTGTTGGAAGAAGCTCACTTACAAGGGAACACCGGCGGGTGTCTCCCTTCGATTTCGATGAAACTTTACAGATCGAAAGAGTACCTCAAAATGTTAAAAAATGGAGGGTACGGGGTACCCCGTCCCCCGTTACTAACCTTTTGCGAATACGGACGACGCCACCCTTAGGGCCATGCAATATGCTGCAAATTATGTTAAGAAGAAAATTCCTGTTATAGTTTAGAAAATATGTATTTGCAATTGAAAAATCGTCCAAACTTTGGAGGGGGCTGTACCCCAAAATCGTGTGGATACACCGATAAAAAAATACGTGTACCTTATTTTGAGGTACTCTTTCGATCTGTAAAGTTTCATCGAAGTCGGAGGGGGACACCCGCCGGTGTTCCCTTGTTGGTCTAAAAAAATCAAGAATCTCATCTGTACATGGTTTATTCGACCGATTCTTATATGAGACGCCCCTGACCTGGTCCAGCGCCTGTCCAACTCAGAAAAAGCGTGTCAGTATTCTACGAAGTCGGATGCTGCAAATTATTGTTGCAGCTACTTCGACTAAAATACTTTGGGGTTTGATGAGCCCCACCTAGCGGACAAGAAAGTGAAAGGCAATTTAGCCCATCAGACGACTAGATATTGTAACTGTCAAATGTGTTGACAATTACAACAGCAGTATTACAACCAAAATAGTGCTGACTTCCTCACAACTAACTCCCCAGATTGAAGAAACCATTTTTTGAAAGTAATTGAAAGCTGTCGTACTAGTAAAATTACTCATTGTGTTATTGTAGTGCTGACCTCAATATTTGACATAATTTTGACAGGTGTCAAATACTGAAACTGTTACAGTGTTCCAGACCCTTGGCAAACTATAAAAGTCATTTTTCGAAATAAAAATTTCGATTAGTCACATTAACTGATTTTGGCCAATGACTGTCAAATTCTAATAACAGAATTATTTTATATTTGACAATTGCAACTCTGGTGAGATGTCAAATTGTAAAAGGACACAGTTTTCTTAGTAATTCTTCGGCTAATCTAGTTAAAACAATTCTGATTGATGTCAAACAGGCGCAACTGTCAAAATATTTCTGACAGTTGTAAATCTTTCGAGATTTGACAATATTAGAACTGTCGCAGAAGAGAATGACTGTTTGTGGCAGTTGTCTGATTGTGCAACCGATATTTTTGTAGTTTCAACATTTACAATTTAAAAGGTATCTAGTTTGTTCTTACTTTGACCAATTAAGTACAACTGTCATATTGCGAATGACAGCTGTCAAAAATATTGTCAACAGTTACAGCAAAAAAAAACTAGACAAGCAAAATCAATAATTCTTATATTTAACATCGCCAATTACACCCTGGCTGGTAATAGAAGCCATACGGATAAATAAACGTCAAAAAACAAGTTTTACTCATCTTTTTTTCTCAAAAATTCGACAGAGAAAGATAATCGAAAGAAACTTTTAAAGCTTCAGTTGTGACACACATGCCCCATGCATTTTATACGTTTTCTAGGAAACCACCACGAAAAAGATTTCATGCGTGTAACATTGATAAAACAACCATAAAACACACCGGACCGGAGGACGACGTGGGCGACATATTCCTCGCCGGTCTAGTCGGTCGTGACGTCATCCGCGTAGGTGGACGGAACAGCAAGCGGATGAGTAGCTGCAGGAGCATCGGCTCAGCAGCAACCACATGCTTTGATCATCGTCGGTGTGCCGCGAGGAGCCTGGAAAATGCTCGCTCACGGTCGAGAATGTATCGCCGATATCTATAGGCGATTTAAGGTCGCGCTTTATTAGGTTTTACCTGCGTTTACCTCTTACGAGCATTATGCAACCGATTGTGACGTAATTGTATTAGCACGGAACGTTGATATGTGTGTCATGCGTGTGGGGGGTACTCGTCGTATGTATATGGTTTGTAGGTTAGGAGATGCGCGTGTAACATAAAAGAATGTGCGTTGGAATTTTACTCGTTAGGTTCTTGCGTTGTGGTCAATTTTTCATAGTTTCCAAGCGTTTTATTTGAGGTTTAATTAACAAAAGGCGGTTTTGACGATGCACATCAAAGCATGGTGATATTGCCCACTGAGGCTTCAACTAATACCAACGTGAAAGGGAAAAATGTGAAATTTTATAAGGTAAACCAAGAAAAGTGCGACCTAACTTTTGATTACTTGATATTTAAATGCAAAGAATCATTCTTAAACTCAAATAAAATTTAAATTCCATTCTTCTTCTTCTTTTTTAACACTTTTTCTTGAGATACATTACTAACACCCAGCTTCCAATTTTTATTTCAGAGTCACCAACGTTCTCATCACTGGCATAGTCTTCGGAATCCATATCACCTTTATCCTAAGTTCTTCCAAAGGTTCACCACTAAATGACCACAATGTCCTGCACTAAAACATCTGCCTATCCCTGTCCAATGTACTCAGCAAGTATTCTTTTTGACATCTTTATCCCCACATTACTACGTCTTTATTTGACTAACTTTGCATCGCACTGCTTATGTAGCTGGTCCAAATGACTAGCTGCATAAGCCGTTCATTGAAAACTTTTATTTTCATCTGCAACCCACGAATTCCAAACATTTTTTTCTGTAAAAATGATCAGGGGTGGAGTTTCTCCACAAGAAGTAGCTAGAACAGTGGTATTTCCTCGACCAAGTCCACAAACTGTCCTAGTGTTGGGCTGTCTTCTCTCGACAACTGCTTTTGTTTTTGATAGGTTTTAAAGAGGCTAAAACAGAACCCAGAAATCTAGGTTCAAAACAAATTTTAATTCCATTTTTAATCGCGTATTCAGCAACTATTTGCAGCAATTCCTTCTTTAATATTTCAAAACTTTTCCATAGTTTTGGGACCATTAGCTAGCATTTCTTCTTCTTTTAATGGAAGGATAATGCGTCTTCCTCACCGCGTCTTGTTAGTGTCATTTAGCTTCTCTTATCCAATTCCCACTCTCACTGCTTTGCTGGTGAACCCTAGTAACCTGAGCAACCCCGTGAAAGATCATGGTCACCAATCGGCGGGAAACAGGGTTACGTCTGACGAGAGTGGGAGAAATGGTCCAGCGAAAAGGGGGTTGGGCAATAGGCTAACAAGCTGTCCTCATTATAGCTATTGTTACGAATCCAACAAATCAACCTGGAAGCATAGGACTCAAACGAGGAAATATGGAATTCGTATTTGGAACACAGAATGTACTGACGTTAAATAACACTGGAGCCCAAGCATTTATGATAAACCAATAAAAAAAAATAATGGAAGCGGCAGTGCAAGAAGAGGATAGCAGACCCGAGACTCCCCAAGAAAGCACTCAACAGTATAATACAGGGCAGAAGAACAAAAGCAGGACCACGAAAGTGGTGGGAGGATGAGGTAGCGGAAGACACACAGAATCTGCTAGTCATCAGACTATGGGAAAGAGAAGCTATGGATCGCCAGAGTCGAAGGTGGTGATTGATGAAGACCACGATTCAATTTGGACTGTAGTGCCATTGGAGAACACTCTCTCTTGACTTCCTTGGGATTTACTTTTAATGCTTCTCTTTCTCGTCACATGGTAAAACATTGTGGTTTTTGGAATCTTAAATATTTGATGTGCTCTATATTAAGCCATGGTTCCGGCTTTGATTTGCCTGATCTATAATAATAATCTATAATTTCTCATATCAGTTTTCCGCTTATAATCGCGCACCATCTGACAAACAGGAGTTTACGTTAAAATATTTTGCTGACAGAATTTATATACGAGGGTTAAAAGTTAATGGGGCTGCTAACAATGTATGTATGTAGGTACTGTACCTTTGACGAACTGCAAAGCGTACGTAGCCAGTGTTACGTTTAAGAATAATAAAATCATCAAAAGCACTTATTCTTCAAAATTTATCAACAGATTAAGATTCGTAAAGAACGGGAGATAGATGCAGGTAAGAAAATCCATCATTTGGTTGTTATCGTATATCTCTGCATAAACCACGTTATATAATTTAAGCACATTATTCTTGCAGAAAGAAACTTAAGACATTTTACGAAACATTCGAAAATTTATGGTCGAATTTTAGTTTTATTTTCAACGTCACAGGGAAGAATTACGATTGTGTACCTGGTAGAATTGTAGATCAATAAAAAACCAAGAGTTATTAGCGTTGCCCGCAGCCATTGCAGTAATTTTTTGTTTATTGCAGGCTGTCGAAGTTTTGAAATATATATCTGTTTATCTCGGATAGTTAGTTGTAATAACATTATACAGGGGTTAGTAGAAAGTTTAGGACACACAATCGAAGATTGATTACAAACGACATATTTTACGCCTAACCGTTGTCGTGAAATCTTACACAAGAAATGTCATTATGTAAACAACTTTGTTGTTCAGTATTTATTTTCCGACTTGACAACAGCCACACTGCGATTAACAAGTACATACATACATACATCGCATGAAACCAGCGGAGCGTGCAAGTTTTCTTTTCCATTCGGTGTATACACATGATAGCTAGATATATGTAGATGCACGTGCAAATATCGCACTGCACGTTAGGCACCCCGCAGATTTGATATCTAATTTTGTATTTGTAATTCCAGCAGCGAATGCTTTCAGTTGATGAACGCTAATTAGCTGGGTCGTTTTCTCCAATTTTCATGCTATACAAGAGGTACGTTGGAGACGATAAGTGAAATTGTCAACATGCATTCCCGATTCGTTCGCTTAATTGAATCGTATACGTGAGGTTTGTATTTTTTTTTATTTAAGTAGGCGCCTCATTAAATCTTGATTTAAGGAACATTTGTATTTCCAATTGGTGGCAAACTAATTGGGTACGACATTATTCAAAAAATAATTTCATCGAATTAATTTAAAATCCTGATGTCGCCTGAATAGTACTAATTGAAAATCAAACGTTCCAAATTGTTGCAAGTGTCCAATTCCTTTTTTGTCAATTAGTTCGTCATATATTTAATTCTTCATTTGTTTTTTTTTTCAACCGATACTCAGATTCTTGTTACCAAATAATGTTTAAATATAAATAATTCTAAGGGGATGGCAACAAAAATGTTGCCAACTCCTTATTTTTTTTTTGGAAAATTCAAATTGAAAATTTATTACTCAAATTGTTTAATAAATAAGCTTCCAATTATGTTTTCGTCAATTATATCTTAAAATATTTCATTCTTTACCATAACACTTGGAATAGTAAAAAAATATGGTCTGAAATATTCTTTTGGCTCAACTTCTTGCAAAATTTAAGTTTTTTTAGTTCAATTTAATTCAATTGTTGTACTGCCCCCTCTTCCTGTTACTGAAAATCGAACTTCACAATTCTGCAGTGGTACAACATTCTTTCAAATCTACAGTTTTGTGGTTGTTAATTATTTTGTAAATTATTCTGTGTAGATTGAAACTTTGGTATAATCCAGACCGTATTGAAAATTATTCTAAGTAGAAGGGACCCCGAAAATTTCCCTTTTGTGAAGTAGACTTTGCTAGCACAACTCTTCCTATTGTTATATCGGTTGTGGTATTCAAGATTTGTTTCTGAATTAAAAAAAAAATGCCTAGATGCTCTAGAACGACTAGAGCAGTCTACAGTAACTTAAAATTTCGAGAAAAAAATGGAAATCAAGCTGAAATGGTCACTAAACTTTCGTTTTATATGTGATGTTATTCTTCAAAATTCTGGCATAATAAAGAATAAAAGCTTCTATAAACAATTGAGCGTACTACAATATTTGGGGTGAGGGAGGCATGTTTTGAACTAAAATAATTTGAAAAATCTGGAAAATTTAATGAGAATTCTATTTAGAAAACGTCAGCAGAGGCGTCAGAAAGGTGGGTAGCAAAGTATTGCTCGTTTCAATTATTTTGTAGGAGAGCACAAGGGGACGGGGGTGGGGGAAGGGAGGGGAGTACAATCAGATTAGCAACTGGAACAAAACTAATGCCCCTTCCCTCATTCAAGCTTTGATATAAAAATCTAGGACCAATTAGTTTGAACCATCATAAGAACAATTCTTAAAATTGCTAAGTGGCCCAGAATATCCTGGGCCAAATAAGATTATTCCAGTTTTTTTATTACTGGAAACATTTGAAAAATTTGTAGAACAAATACAAAATAACCGAAAAAACCTGTCAAAAGTCTACTTTGCACAGAATGAGGAACCAGCCAAACTTACAAGTCTTAAGTTTTGGCAAAATGCAAGAAAAATCTTTAATAATTTGTAAAAATCGGATTTCTAAAGAAGATGGGGTCAGTTAAAGACTATTTCATGGTTGAAGGCCGAAATATTTTGAAAATCGAGGCAATTTCAACCTGAACTTTTAGAGATATTTTTGAATCACCAAATGCGTAATGGATTTTAAACTCTTAGAAACTGACAATAAAAATAATCTACTAGTGATCAATTAAAAATCAGAATTAAAGGTTATTTTGTTTAACTAAATTCAGATACTGTATTCTGGATTGTGAAAGGTCTCTAGATGTAGTCATACATCACTAAACCACCAACTTTTTGGAATTTTCAAGGCTGTTCCAAGTATTCCAAGATTATTTTGCTTTATTCCAGTCCTAGAAAGAAAAAATAGGAAATTGGCGGTTCTAGTTCACTTTCTGTTACGCATCTTCAACATTCTACTTTTTAACAACAATCAAAAAATGAATCGTTCAAAAAAGTTTCTTTTACAGGAAAATCCACCTTCTTAAATCGTTTGACGCAACCTTTTTTTTATTTTTTCTCTCGTAATGGTTCCTAATATATGTATTAGGTTTTCCCATAATCTTTCAAGAATTCTACACTCTCAAAGCTAATATTCCGTAGCTGCCATGTCAACAGCAAAAATTGCTTAAAACCTGTTGTACGGTCAGAAGAAAAGGAAAACGAATTACTTGCGACAATCTTTCAATATCCCCCACATGATTTACGAGGAAAAAGTACTTCATCCGTGTAAGTTACTGCTTCTTGTATTCAAGAAAGCAGAGATTCCCGCAGTGAGGTCGCACCATCTGATCTTGAATAAATTACATGTCGTAGCAGAGCATGAGTAGCTGTAAAACGAAGCCAATTATCCTGCGAGGCGTGTACACGGCAGGTGCGAATATGTAAATTTCTTTTCGATTTCCAACCAAAATGGTTTTCTGATTGCTCGTTTTCATACGACTCTCACACGGCAAAGAATAACGACGAAACGGTATTCACGGCTTGTTCTTTTTTCTCCATCATCTTCCTTCGTCGATCTATTGTCGCGCTCAATGGCACATCATTCCGCTCTTTATAAAATTCTGACGTGTATATAGCTTTTGTGGAGTTTCTCTATTAAAATTGCTCTTTTTTATGAAACGGATTTTTTTTGAGGTTGTCCAAACAATTCGTAGAAATTCATTGTGGTAACGTATTATGCAAAACGTTATTATTCGGCGGCGTAGGTAGTTACATTCAAATCGCCCTGAAATTTATATCGAATTACCGGGGCAAACCATCTGCATGATTACCCTAAAATAATATACCGATTAACTCATAACCATTACGGGTTTATCAAACAGAATTTAAATTGCCCGCACGCCCAACGAAAATTACACGGTTCAGCGTGTACTAAACTCTTCTTCCTCAAAAATAATTTACGATCGTATGCGTTTAGTGCGGCTACAGGGTCTAAAGAGGCTAGCTTTAGATGAATGTTTGTAATTATACATACATTGTTATTTATCGGTGTTTGTATATTTAGAAAATAAGGACTTCAATGGCTTGTAAAGCTAATACACCGTGCGCTTAAATACTTTCCTCGTTAGAGTAATTTTTAAATAATTAAGTAACGCCACGTTGGTGTCAGAGCTGGAATAAGCAAAATATAAGAACTAGGTCTTCGGTTAATTCATGAAGCGTTTACTACATCTGCCAAGAATATATGTTTGGCTAGCAGTTTCAGGAAGACGGATTATTGGACGGATTTTATTAAAAAATATAATAATCAAATCATAATTGCTGAAAGATATCCAATTGGATTACAACCATGTATCAATTTATTAATATTATTTATTAATTAATATTTTCCTAAAACGCACTAGCAGACAAATCTTGGAAAACAATTTTTGGGTACAAGAATTTCCATAACTAAAGAGAACCATTTTCAAGACCAAACGAGACACAATCAAAGAGCTTTGTGATGTTACTGTGAATTCGTGCGCTTAGATAGTCTGATAGGACTCTTCAAAAATACTTATTTGTCATTTAATAAGCTCATGTTCCTACTTGGCTTTAGGTTTCTTAAACCAGGGCTGGAGATTATCTCAGATGCCATCCAGCCACTGGGAGGATACCATGCTAAAAAATATATCTAAACCAGACCAATATCTATGACAAACTTTGCCTTTCTTAGACTTTGCCGTTCACTTTTGAAAAAACAATGCATCCTCAAAAACATTTTTTTAAGTGCTGCCAACATTGTTCTAGTAAACTTTCTCTATCATTCTAGACACTAAGTTTGGTGTAGTATTTAATAATACATAATTTAAAAGCTTCAATGTTAGAGAAAATTCTAGTGATGGATGAATGACCGGTCATTTAATTTTGGTCAAAGTTGACCGGTCATTGATCGGTCAATGATCAGTCATTATTCGTCAAAAAGTAGGAGCGGCTTAAACATCACGAAATGATTGCTTTAACATCAAGGATTATTTTGTTCTTAATTTAAGATTCATTGATCCATAAAGAATTTTTCTAAAATTGTGCAAGTGAGGTTAAGTTTGAAATTATTTTTTAAGTTAATTAAATAATTAATTTAAATTAGTTTATTAATTTTAACCATTTTCGCTTATTTACTTATTTTATTTTATTTTATTATTAGTAACGATTGTAATATGTGTGACACTGTTCATGTTCTTAGGAACCATGACAATAAACTCCTATTATTATTATTATTATTATTACTATTATTATTATTAACTATGATAATGTTTTGTTTCTCCTTTTAACATATGAACTTGAACTTTTTGTTAATTTAAAAGGTTTTAAAACTATCAGTACGACTGTATGTGTATTTTCAATTTTGTAGTTGTTTTTTAAATACTTAAAAATGCGTTTAGAATTAAAAAAAAGGTTCTATGAAAATGAAAATATATTGTATGGGTCATATAATTTTAATTAATATACGTAACATGCCTATGTACTATATGGATTATAAAATAAAACAAAAAAAACTTAAATAGAGATACTATAAAACGAATCAAAAACAAAAACCACTTTCCATACAGATGGCATTCCAAATCTTAATCGTTTTCCACTATGATCTTTAACGTTTCGGATGTTTCATTGCCAGGATCTATTTCTTCATAGTTATCATTTAGTTCTTTATTGTCATCATAATCTATTTTTTCATTGTCATCGCATATTTCTTCATTGTCATAATCTATGGGTCATATGAATAAAACCCCAGTAAATGCTTCAGAGCATGAGCATTTAATGCAGAGTAAACTGGTTGTCGAGAAGTATATAAGTTATAGTAGTAGTAGTTTATATTAGTCTTGCTCTATCCATTCGACGTTTGACTAACATAACGATGAGTTCTTCGCACGATCAAGTATCCAACATAAGCCTTGATGAGGTGGATATTCAAGGTGATTTTGTAAATATACAACATATTTTGTAACAAACCATAAAATAATATTTAAAAAATTGCAAACTCCGGTAGTAAAGGAGTTAAAACTTAATGCACTAGCTGAAATTAAGGATAAATACGCACAAATTTCGGATGCCAAATAAGCAACATGCAATTACTTAAAAAAATTAATAATATGAAAGCGAGAGTGAAACAGAAAAGTTATATAAACAGGACCGACGATAAAACTAAACTTAAGCTTAAATTAAAAGACTGGGAGAAACGATTATTAACAATGATGCTTGGCATTTCCAAGTTCTTCATTGGTCTGGGGAAACTTTAGCCACTCATTTGTCCTTTCATATATTTTATTACTTACTTCAATAATAATTTTTAAGACGGTGCTTTGGTGAATGCCTAGGTCTTCTCCAATTCTGGACTGAAAACCTGGGTCGCCTACGTATCGCAAAAAACACTTCATTTTAATTTCATTGGATACAGCTCCGCCTGTTGTGTCCAAATTATCATCACCATAAAAGTAATGGGTAATCCACTCAACATTTTCTTTAGTAAATCGATATAAAACTTTATAGTCGCGATTGTCGGTTACTTTGCGACGTTTATAACGTTTTGGTCCATTACGGATCTGATTAGACCTTAACAATTCAGCCATAACATATATAATTTACAAATACAACTTTTACTGCACTTTAACCACTACGTAACTATTATATTTACAATAATTATTGTTCATATATAAAGTTCCTATGTATTATGAAGTCAATGGAGTCTACCCATTAACAACCTCTGAATTAGACTAGCTTGTGCTCATATCGAAGGAGCATATACTTGTTTATATTCATACCAATAACGAGCATCTGCTTTAAAAATTTGTACATAAGAGTAAGTGCTTATCTGACGAGCATCTACTCATCTACTTAAAAATTTTGCTCGATTTTTATTCATACCAATGGTAGCGTTTACTCCAAACAAGCGAGCAGAGAGTAAATGCTCCGTTTTATTCATAAGACCCTATTTCTTCGGCGTCACCATCTTATGTACTTCTTCATTGTCATAATCTATCTCTTCATTGTCATCGTCTACTTCTTCGTTATTTTCATCAAAACTTTCCGACCCTGCCTCTTTCATTACAGTACCTTGATTATTTGTTTCTGATTTACAACATGTATCTTTATCTAACATTCGAAAATCATCTTCTGCAAATAAATTTAAATTATATTTAATGGCAACTAATATACTGGATCTCTCAATGGTCACTTTATTTTTTTTTGTTTTTATTAATAAAAATATTTCCAATTACGCTCGCTGCTGCCACATCCTTGTTTGCAAAAAAACCTGTCCACCAAAATATTGGATTCACTGTTTCTGCAGCTTTGTAATATATTTCTCTCTAGTAAACTTCTCTCGTTTTGCTCTATATTCTCCTAATTCGTGCATAACAACTACAGTAGCAATACGTAAACTCTCACTCATTTTTAAAATTTCATCTTCATCGTGATTTATTTGATCTTTGGATAGAGTTTTCATTCTCTTTTCAATAAAATTTAAAGTTTGCAGTAAAATAATGTATATGTCTTTCTATTTCAGTCTAACCATTTTAAAATTTAGCGGTATATATGCTAATGAAGGTGTATCGCCTTCTAAATTATTTATTGAAATTGTAATTAATTTTAGAACTTTAAAACACCTCTCCACGTTGTACCAAAAAGTGTCTTCCTCCAAAACCAGTCTTTTTATACAAATGACCGGTCAACTACAAAAAATGAGTGACCATTATTGACCTGTCAGATAGGTCATTGACTGAGTCAATTAGCTGACCTCACAACACTAGAAAATTCTGTGGATTTTTCTTTATTTCTAAATTTTGCAAACTATCTGCAGAAAATAGTCTTGGTAGTCAGATGCGTTAGGCAAGTAAAATGAATTGGTACTTATTGCAATGGCAAGTTGCTAAATGAAGCCTTCACCAGGAACAACAATTCAGGGTGATATTTCCGAGCTGTAAGGAATGGAGCTCTTTTTGCAAACGGATCTCGTATCTGCTACACAGACGGATCCAAAATCAGTAGGTTGGCATTTATGGATCGAAAACCAACCTCCCTAGAACCTCACGAGCAGATCTCTGCGGGTTCCACAAATACCAAAGGAAATCACAAGAAGGATGAATTTGCAAACCAAGACGTAGACATGGATTTCATTGAACTTAAACCATTCTTTGGGGTTTCAAAACGCCTGTCCAAAAAGACTGAAAGAAAGAAAAGAATTAGTCTCTCTCTGGAGGAAAACACCCGGAAAAACACAAGTGAAGGAACTTATCAACTAACAACTTACTAACTGGCCATTGCCCTCCCCTCCCAGAAAGATTGGCAAAAGCTGAACAAGACATATATCAATTTTGCAAACTAGAAACTGATACAGCCGAACACATACTCTGCGAGTGTGAAGCAGTAGGCCGGTCATATTTTAGCATCTAACGACTCTAAATCCCGAATAGATTAAAACCTTGGCAGCCAAACTAATCCTAGCTTTTAGAATAGGAGTATAAAGTAGAACAGCGACCTCTATTGGGTCGCACATAATGTGTTCTCCGTTTTCCTGCATTCAGATCAGAGTTGATGTTTATTATTGTCTAGTTTGGCCCATCGTTTTGACCCGCTAGGTTAGAGGGCGGTGGTAAATAAATAAAGTCATGATAGTGCTGAAGTCTCTCTTGTTGCGGTTGGGGTTGGTTATGATCCGGCAAATCATCTATCAATGTTAAAATTTGTTTGGAACGAACTAAATAAATATTTTCACCCGTTTCATATTTAAGATAGAACAATAAGATATCATACAAAAAAGTAATACCCACTTACGCACTTAGAGGAGATAAAATGGTAGAAAAAACAACTTTTAAGCTCGGTAGCGCAACAAAAACAAAATAAAACGAAATTTGCGTTAGCATGGATAAAATCCAAGCGGATCTGAATCTATGTACACAAACAAATCTGTGCCTTCTATACTAAAGACTACCGCAGAGGATTTGGGCTTCTTACGCAGCTTTATATCAGAAGGATTTATAAAAGAAAACTCTCTTTGAAAGAAATACGATTTCACTTCTTCAGAATTTACATTTTACGTACTGAATGTTCGCTACTGTCTCTAAAGTTGGATGATTTATCTCTTCAGCTATAAAAAGATAACATATCAGATGATTTGTAAACATTATGTAGCAAAATTTGTAATCCAATTCAACCAGCGTTTATAAGACAAGAAAAAACAGTAGCAGATTGTTTCAAACAATACCTCTAATGGAGAAAAATACGTGATTCATGTTAGCTGTCGCGCCAGCCAGTATTTCACTTTTTTTTTACGCCAATTATTCTTTTTTACCACCACCGCTCGAAATCTTGTTCGTATCTGATGCGCTGTGTGAGAGATTTAATGAAAATTAATGGATTCTGAATTCATTCCTCTTTGAACTTCGATCGATCTCAACTGGGGAAATAAAATTTTCCAGCACTATTAAAACTAATACTACACGCGATTGTTTGCATCTACAAAACAAAATAATACTTTGCTTTCATCGCCGAACTTTTGTTTGGATGTTTTGCTGTCAGAGAAACCGGCTCCTTTACCAGTTGTTTATTCGCTACCTCTCACCTTCAATCAATGTCTAACACAGCATGATTAACACGCAAAAATCCACGTATTGAATAGCACTAATTTGTATCACCGTCTATTCGATTTATATCTGAAAATGAAAAATAACACTGATGCAGTTGGATGTGTAATTGGTAATTAATATATATTTACAGCAGCCAGTCTAATCAAAACAGCACAACCTCGCGTAAATGGAGTCTCAAAGTAACCGCCACGATCGTTGGGTTAATTTATAGGGAGATCTCATGTTCTTGTGCAGCATTTGCATTGATAATTTACGGAACAGTAGCTGTAACTAATTGTTGTATACATCTATTAATTAAACTGATTAAAAACGTTCACTGAGTCATGAACGAGATACGTATTTGCTTATGAACAGTTTATTAGTGTTTAGAAATAAAATAGCGCGAGAAAGATCTTGTGATAGATGAAGGTTTGGTGTTATTAATTAGTAATTTCCGCTGAAATTGTTGCTATAATATATACAAGCTGTACTAAAATTAGTTTCGTAATAGTTACGAAATATTTTCTCCAAATTTCTTCATTGTAATGAAGTGTTAATGTCACTGATAGGTATACAGAAAAAATGATCATTACTGTGATAAATACTTCATTGTAGCACATTTATATGACTAAAAAAAAGAACCGCTACGCAACGAATGCGTACGTAATATTTTGTCAGATGTATGTATATGTACATGTATGTATGTATTACAAAAGTTGTTCACCTACTTTTGGCCGAACATTCGCTAATAATGCTGTAAACTTGAACGTTCAAAGGAGAATAACGCTAAAATAGTCGTTTCACATTTCAAAACGATGATGGTATACCGATTACGTCTCTTTGTAACGTACGTACACGTTTTATGTGCATATGTGTATTACGTATGCAGCAAACTCAAGGGTTCATTAGTCATTATTACCAAATAAAACCAACTAGACGGACTAAAGCATATACACACACAACGGCGGAGAAAAAATGGTACAACTCTTGTCAAAGTGATTGGGTAACTTAATATATACAGAGAGTGGCATTTTCTCTCTCCTTTTATCGGAAAATGTTCTTACACAAACGGCAAAAACAGCACTGAAGGCTCTAGGAATAAATCTAAACCATGGAAGATGAAAGCAACAGAACTGCCGTTGGTCTTGCAAAACAAGTTTGCGCATTAGACTCATTTTTTAAGTAAGATTAAACGCAAACCCATTGGATCTCATCAATAGAAATCTTAGCACCATTCCGTTATTGAACAAGAACTTCTGAGGTATCACTTCGAACGGATGCTCGGCATAAATCCGATTCTGTTCCAAAAGTTATGACACACAGAGTTCAGAACCAACTGATGACAGTACCAGAATGCAGTATACAGACACTAAAGGTTTCAGCATCCATTAGCTTTGAGTGGAAGCTTGCGTAGGATGGTTTGCTAACTCTCACAGCGCTGGACCACAGAATCACAATTATCTGGTTTGCAAAGAAATTACGATATATTGGACCAAAGTCATTGTGTGGTTTTACTAAAAAAAGACGCAAAACTTTAGGACTTCAACAAAAGAAATCTTAGCACCATTTCGCTAGCCTTGGATCTTTGAAGCATCGCCTCAAATAGGTCAGCGAAGTAGATAAATAGACGTCAAAGTGTGTCCAAGTCGTCAAGTCCCCAGATGTCTTCAGAAATTTGGAGATCAATTAAAACTAAAATATTAAGGATATATCCACAACAATTCTTGAAACAAAACCAATCGAATTACTATTAACCCAATCCAGTTTGCGTTGAAGTCTTTCGTGTGAAAAATTTATGACACTTTCCCTGTAATTTATCCCTCTCATGCTCCTATCAAGCTCAACGACGAAGTTGTCAAATAATTTTCATGACTAGAGTATCTGATGGAGATAAAGCCACACATCTTGATGTATCGAGCAATAGATCTGGCAACTCATACTATTCTTGTTAGAACTATTCCACAGTCATACACTTCAGGTAGGTTTTGAGATTTTTTCTTTCTGATTGTGTATTGGTATACTAGATTTTTCTTTTTCTTGGAGCTTAGGACTCGCCAAACTATTCCCTTAAATGACAGGTTAACGGTCCTCTTGTTTTAAGCAAATCTTTCAAAATTACGAACAGGTTTTCGATGATTTAGTGAAATTTGATTCTTAATGTTGCCAAAGAACTTATTTACTTTCATACTTAGTTTCGTCTAAAATTCTGGATCTTTCATTAGTCTTCGAATGCTTGAGTCAATAAATTCTTCTTCAAAGTTTTCGCTGGGAATGTAGCGAATTTTTAACAAAAATCTTTGGAGCATTCGTCTTCTTTACGCGAACTTTGTTCATAATCCTGCATTCTTTATCTCAATTCCCACAAGCTTATGCAATTTTCTTCAATTTCCTATTTGCTGAGGTGTTGGAGCTTTGAACAGATTCCCAGCTCCTCCCGGTCAGAATCAGGCGTAAAATAGTTCAAAATTGACTGGCCGGTTAGCAGCCTCACCCATAACATTAATTTTCGTTTAAAACCGTGGATCTGTCATTAGTTTTGGAATCTTTAGTCGATAAATATTCCGTCTCGTAAAGTTTTCGCTGGGAATGTGGGAAATTTGTCATGAAGGTCTGTAAAGCTTTCTTCTTCTGGACTTCAAACTAGATTAATGAGCAACTTTCTAGTTACTCGATAGAAAGACAGTTCTGCTGCCTACAGTTATCTTTCTTCATGACAGTTCAAGCAAATCTGCCGTTTTATGGTTGCATTCAAACATGTTTAAACTTCTAAACTGATCATTGCTCCCGTTATTGTTCATCTGTTTTACGAGAAAGTTTTTGCATAATTTTCGAATCATTTTTATCATAAAATTAATATGATTCTACATCTGCACATATACTTTTATTCACGGCTGTACAACTTCAGCATATAGAACCGATTCTATCTAAAAAGGTACGCACGTGTTTTAGACACATTACGCTTATGTATTCCATGTTCTTTTAGTGTTTAAGTAACACTTACGAGAGGTAGAAATTACCGTTATACCGCACGGTGTATATAACCTAACTGTTTACTTACGTTTGTGTTCTTTGAACGCGCGTCTTTATGCTTCTTATGTCTGTCTTTTTCATAGCGCAGCTTAGATAAGCCATATGAAGAAGAAGAGGCACCATATACCCATAAAGATATTTAGTTTTATTGTTATCGCATCGGGAAAGTTACCGTGTGGTATAATGACATACTTTCGTAATAAATATCCGCGCGTTGTTACAGGCAGCCAGCGTATGTGTATTCTCCCATCTCAGATGCTTGATGGAATGTATAGTAATTACATGTCGGCGACAGGAAGTGAAAAATAAAAGTGTTTTCGAAGATAAATTAGCGGATGTTGAAGATTTGAAATAGCCATTTGAATACTATGTCTTATAATTATATGTTGATTACGCCATTTGATATTTATGAATGGATTACGATTCTTTTTAGGTGAATGGAATAGTAATCCGCTTTTTTTAAGTGATAAATTTGACGGAAATAAAGTCAACGTGTGTCAAAAATAAATAGGGTATAGAGTTTGCTGATGTTTCAAAGACGTAGATCAACTTTTTGCTGGACATGAACAATGGTAAAAATCGATTTGTAGGGGAAATTTTATTTAAACAAACATTTGGGAAATTATTAAACACTATTGCGTCATATAAAAACTAAATTCACTGATAAGGGGAACCGTGGTCCTCAATGGGGTGCAATGTTGGTGAAAGTCTCCCCATCATGGCCTGCAACCGCGCTTCGTTTTGGGCTTCCCAACCCTCGTCATAAACTTTGCTACTCAGCAGTGACCAAAATTCCTCAGTGGGGGACGCCTGGGATACGTTGGTAGTATCTGCCTTAGGTACATAATTCACGTTATGTTCAGTTAACCAGTTCTGAGTGATTCTAACATAATGGCATGAAGCCAGATCGGGTCAGAGTAGTAAATTATTACAGATAGTTGCATCCACAGCTTCACCATCAGCTCTCCCAAAGCAAGGTCTTGAAATCCCTGCTTGACAGACCATAATCTTGTCGGCAAATTTCGCTTTCGGTTTAAATTTTACGTTGTCATTACAATTTGCAATATTGGATGTGTAAAAGCCATCGTTATCCTTTATATCCAAATTGGATAATGTAAAATATTTCTCACCGTCTAAAACATAACTCTGTTGCCAATAACATGTTAAGTCCTTAATGTTCGGCAACACCTGGCAATTCTTCAGTTGGACTGCGATGCATGTGGGAGTGCCATACGCAATTCCAAATCTACCGCCTAATACACGCACTGAGAAAACTGTGACAGCAAAACATTTTATTTAGAAATTTATACTTATGAATAGTATAAATTGTATTAAAATTACGACCACTGTGTTTAATGGCCAACAACAATTTTGTTGCTAAAATCTTAAAACAAAATGTTTTAAGATTAAAACAAAAGTATTTATATTGGTTTTTAAATAAAGGTAGTTTCAATTTATGCACGTTGAAACACTAATGAAATGAGACAGAGAAGGTTTAAGGCGATCGTACGTAAAAAGAATGGGATGCAGTATGACGCGGTTTTTGTATTTGTGAAAAGGTTTTGTAAATCTGTGTATGTCTGTAAATGTTCCATACATTACTTTTGGTATACAAATTACTTATCAATGTACTTGAAATGTTTTCCAGTTTTCTAGCTTTTGCTAGAAAATTAGTTTTATATTCATAAGAATTTCGTCCATCGAAAAACAACATCTTTTCAAAAATAGATCCTTTTAAATAATTGGTCCTCATTTATTATGAGTAGGAAAAAAATACGTCCTCTATATTTTAAAGATAAGATCTTTATCATTAAAATAAGCAGGTGAAATCGCCGGCGAATTAAATCGGAAACCTTTCAACATAAAAAGTGACATAAAGTATGCGACTGGTCGTATCGTATCGTATTGTATACGAAAAGCGGACCAAATTAAAGCAAAATCCATAAACTAGAATAAATATAGGACAACGGTTGCAACTGCAGTACGAACAGGCTATAACAATGACACACGAGACACCGCAATTTACATAGAAGTGACAGGACAATGACGACGATGGAGGAATGGTTCTGGCGTCGAAAACAAAACTGGAAGTTCCTCGGACGAACACACTGCGGAAAAAAAAATTAACTAAGAGAGAGAAATGAGCTACGCGTACACGTGTTGAAATACAATGAGTTGTTTTAATTGATTTTATGCAAACAGCTGCCTAGTGTCTGTCTTCTGTTTCATAATTTACAGGTATAATTTGGCAGCTGTCTGGTTTAGCTGTGGCGTATAGATTCGGTTAGGGATCTATGCTAGCGCGAACGATCGACTGTTTTAGCTTTTGCCGGTGACTGAACATAATGAAATCGCTTCTCGGAAGTCGAAATTCTCGCGAATCTTAATTAGTGGGTTCGGAAACTTGCGAAAACAATAAAATTAAGTCGGTGTAACATCTAATAATATGGTTCGGGACGATGTGTTAACGAATTAAATTAGTTGATATTACCTGTAAGGTGACTATTCCATCTTAGTTTAAGTTGGATGTATTGTAGCGTGCAAGCCA